>BMAO01035398.1:0-16905 GCA_019973975.1 Trichonephila clavata | reverse complement strand
TGATATTCTTTCAAAATATTGCATATGTAAAAACTTACCTTCTCATCAAAAGGATTGTAAAAGGAATTACGTTGGATCTAGTGGAGCCATGGAAATTCAAGGTGCGTCTAAAATTTCAACGGTCATTATCTTTGCATAATGCCCGATATATTACTCACTAGGGATGGAGATTGTAAAGCATTTGATGCTGTTAGAAAGAAAAACATCTATGGAGATGAATACCCAATTGAAAAATTGGAGTGCATTGGACATGTCATGAAGCGCATGGGAACAAGATTACGCCGATTAAAAACTCAATTGAAAGGGCAAATCTTGTCAGACGGTAAGTGTTTAAGTGGAAAAAATCGTTTGACTGAGCATGAAATAGATAATTTACAGTTTTACTATGGATCAGCTATTCGGAGAAATTACACCAGTGTTCAGAACATGCGGCAAGATATCTGGGCCATTTTTCTGCATAAGCTGTCAACAGATGAATATCCTCAACATGGTTTTTGTCCTGATGGTGAAGATTCATGGTGTGGATATAAAAAGGCTGAAGCATCAGGTAAGTCTTACAAGCATAAAAATAGTCTTCCGGTCGCTGTTGTAGAAGCAATGCGTCCTATATTTAGAGATCTTTTCCATCCTGATCTGTTAAGAAAATGTTTGCATGGAAAAACACAAAACCCGCATGAAAGTTTTCATAATGTCATATGGTCACGTGTTCCTAAAACAACATTTGTACAGATTGAAACACTTTCACTTGGTGTTTATGATGCTGTTTGTTCTTTTAATGATGGTAATGTATCCAAATTAAAAATGCTGCAGAAAATGGGAGTCGAGCCTGGAGAATATTCGGTAAGTGCCATGAAAATTCTTGATAGAGAAAGGTTAATGAAAGCAGTGTATGCTTTTTCTGGAAGAGCGAAGAAAATTAGAAAAGATAAAAGAAGAAAAAGAAAAAAAGAAGAAGATAATATTAAGAAAAATAAGGTAAAAACGGGCTACAGTGCAGGATCTTTTTGATGAGGTAAAATTTTATATAAAAGCTTCTGTTTTCTAAAAATTTTCTTTTCTAAACTGTGTTTTCTATAAATGTACTGTATGCATGAACTGGAAATTTTTATTTTATATTTCATATATATTCTTGTGTATACTGAAGTGAAATTTTTGAAATATTCCTCAGACATTTTGCTAAAAAGCATATGTCGTAACATAGAAAAGGAAAATTTTTATTAAATTACTTATTGTACTCTGCAAAAATTATTTTTTTAATCAGGCTGATCACTTTTTTAAAAAAAGATTCCACTTTTGTATAAAAATAAATGTTTATTTAATGCACACACAAATATATCTCAAAATGCGTTGCATGAAGCTTGTTACATACAAAAAAAAATCATAAATTTCATGTTTAAAAACACAAAAATAGTTTTCCTGTTGTTTTGGATACTATCTATGTAATATTTATATAATCTTTTTAATTCTTATATTTAAAGAAATTGTGTTTACATGTGAATATACAAAACACTAAAGAAATTTTTCGAAGTGCCATATAATCATGTATTACTTACTGTCTTATATAGATTATATTTTTTAATTTGTGTCTTCTTTCTCAATAAATTAATTGTATGCATGAACTGGAAATATTTATTTTATATTGCATATATATTATATATACTGAAGTGAAATTTTTGAGATATTCCTCAGACATTTAGCTGAAAAGCAGATGTCGTAACATAGAAAAGGAAAATTTTTATAAAATTCATTATTCTACTCTACAAAATTACATTTTTAAACATGCTGATCAATTTTTTAAAAAAAAATTTCACTTCTGTATAAAGATAAATGTTTATTTAATGTACACACAAATTTTTAAGCTTTGCTTTCAATAGTTTCTTAGTAAAAGGTCCCAAAATGCAATGCCCTTTTTCGTTGCACAAAACTTGTTACATACAAAAAATAAAAAAATTTCTTGTTTAAAAACATAAAATCAGTTTTCTTGCTGTTGTTTTGGATACCATTTATGTAATATTTTAAGAATTTTTTTAATTCTGATACTTTAAGAAATTGTGTTTACATTTATAAAACACCAATGAAATTTTTCGAAATGTCGTATAATGATGTATTACCAAAGCCATATTTTCATGTATTGACACATTTTTACATGGTATTTATAATACTTATAGTCAACTTGGATGACAGTAATGTATCAGAACTAAAAAATCTTCAAAAATGGATACATAATTTGAGAAAAATGATGCAAATGCTATAAAATATCTCGATAGATTAAAAGTGAAAAATGCTATACATGTATTTTCTGAGAAATCTAAGTAAAAGAAATAAGTAAAAAGTCTTAGAAGTTATTGAGAATAAGCTAATATTTAAAAAAATAGTGCAAATACAGATTGTAATTCATAATTTTTTTGATGAAGTGACATTTTATAATAAAAATGCAATTATATCAAAACGGTGTTTTTAAAAATGCGAGTACCATTTTCTCAGAACCTATTCAACGGAAGCACTTGCAATCTTCACTTAATATTACTGATATGTTAATATATATACTGAAGTGAAATTTTATTAATATACCGATAATATTTTTGTAAAAGTCAGTTATCGTGAAAAAAATGACATTTTTCGAAAAATTCATAGTGATACATTACGATGAAAGTTTTCGAAAAAACTAAACAATATATTTGAAAAAGCTCACTTCAGTTTAAATAAAAAAGTCTAATTAATATACAGAAAAAAATTTAAGTCTGTACATTTAATATTTTATGAGAAAAAGGCACATAAAAATGCTCAATTTAACATTAGCGGGATAGGGGGTACCGACTTACCTTAACTATGTCATAAAAACTCCCTTTTTGGAAATTTGTTCTTGCGTGGGTGAGGTGTGGTAATTAGGAAAGATGGGTGAAAGCTGAGGTGTCATCGTCGTCACTTGAGCATGGTTGAAAATCTCGAGGTCCGTCACCAAAAACTCTCGAATAGGCAAACAGTGCGAATTTAAAAATCACCCACTCACTTTCCAATTCTTTCGTTGCAATTTTTTATTACCCGGAAACGAAAATGTAGCCTTTTTAAAAATAGTTATAGGCTGAAAAAAAGACAGAAAGTATAAATTTTTCAAATTACAAAATTTCACTACTATTTTAATTCTTGAAGTATAATTGTGAGGATTTTTTGAATAATCCGACATGGTAAAATCGTTCACATGCAATTACCTTTATAAAAGAAGAAATTTTTAAATTATTAATTTAAGTATTTTGAGTGTTTTATTAAAATTTGTTCAAAAAAATTTTTGGCTTTTTTTTAAAATCACTGATTCTAAAGGTTTTAAAAATCATTTTTGTTTCAAAGTAACGATGTTGATTCATTTTTTAAAAAAACTTAAAATATGCAAAAAAAATCTTTGTTTGGTAAAAAAATGGTATTTTTTTTAAATTCTGAAAAAAAAATATAGTTTTTGGCATTTATTTTTTTAATCACTGATTCTAAATATCAATGAACTTTTTAAAAATCATTTTCTTTTAAATTCATCGATATTTATAAAATACAGAACTATAACTTATTAATATTTTTACATTAAAATTGATTAAAAATTTTCATTTAGCAATTAATTGTGACATTCCGTTTGTTTAAACAATGGCAGCACTGAAAATTTACGTGGGAAAAATAAACAGAAATGAAAGTTTCTTGTTAGGAATTGTTGAAAAAGATAGAAATTACTTTCAATGAATAAAAATCAGAAAAAAACCTTTTTGAATGCAAAAATATATATATATATATGAAAAGTACATTAATATAACAGAGGATCATGTTAAAATAAGTATTTATCAGTAAAATTAATTTACGTGGGAAAAATAAGCAGAAATGAAAAAATCGAGATCCCTGCATTCGACCTCGGAACGACACGATATTACATCGTCATTCCTCTATGATTCGAGCGTGCTACCAACTGGACTATGAAGACCCGTAGCAGAAAGTGAAAATAGGCGTTAATTATAAATGGAAGGTAAAAATTGAAAGTAATTTTTTATTGAAGAGGGGATATTCACATAACGATTGAAAAATTTCGATTCACGATTACATTTAAATGTATTGCCAAAAATTTATAGATTTCTAATATTTTAATAAAACGCAATTAATAATAAAGAATACATAATATGAACATAGATTTTTTTTTCTAAGGAAGTTATGCCTATTTAACTGAATATTTCCAAAAAAAATTCGAAATGGGCAAATTTTTCGTTTTTATTATGGAATTATATGTCCAAAAAAAATATAAATTAGGCATTATTTTAAAGTAAACTATAAGTTTTATGAAAGAGAACAAAATTTTGCTACTGATAAATATTTTAAATGAATCTCAGAAATGCATTGAATGCATTTTTTAATCTTAATCTGACATATATAATTATTTAATTTTGAAAATTATATAAAGAAAAATTGACGAAAATTGAAGGAAAAATAACTTTTTTACTCGCCAAAGTTACTGATTTCCCCCTGTTTAAGGCAGAACTTTTTGGTGTAACAATTGAGTTAGATGCGGTCGACGGTTGAACAGGTCAAAGGTCTTTGGCGCAAAACTAATTTTCGACGCCAATGTTTGGCTAAATGTAAAATAGCGTATTTTTAATTATTTTTAGGGCATAATTTTTAAGTCAATGCTCTGAAACTTCACAAACTATTTGAACATAAAGTACTTTGAAATTAAAAATGTATAAAAAATACTGTTTAATTTATTTTTCAGAAAAACAGCTGTTTACGAAAATCTCAAAATGTTTTTTAAAATCCGTAATTTTGAAGCAATTTTTTCAAACTTCGTATATTTTATGGACAATATTGGTTTACAGACGGAAAAAAGGTTTTGTGCAATTACCTTCATAAATGATGAAGCTATTTAATGTGTAGTAAAAATTGGGACTACTTTTTAAAAATTCTTTAAAAAAAAAGTTTTGGGAATTTTATTTTTTAAATGACTGGATCTAAAAGAGAAAGGCTTGAAATTATTTAATGTAGAATATTGTTTTAAAAACACGAAAAAAAATTCATACACAACGATTTAGAAATAATTTTCATAAAAACGCATCAGTTTTAACACTTTATTAAACAATTCGAAAAAAATGGAAAATATCGTTATTTTAGTAAAAACAATATATCGTTTCGTGGCGAAATAAATGATCTTTCCGATTCTGTATTTATGTTTTGTCTGATTTCAACACTGAAAATTTGATAGCAATTTTAAAAAAGATAGAAAGCGCACGATTACCGCTCGGCCGAAACGGAATGAAAGTTCTGCCAAGTAAGCATCCGGCAGGAGTAAAACAGTTAGGCGTTTTAAGGTTTTTAATGAATATCTTTTTAACTAATTACAATATTGGAATATAAATGGGAAATACCGTTTTCCCATAAATTCCCGATCTTTTGATACCTTCCGCGATTTTCTGCATTGTACGGTTCGTGAAAAGATAGACGCACATACATACATAGATACGTTTGTTTACCTTCGAATATTAATAGAGTAGATTAGCTTTCATGGTCCAGCGTTACACGGGCTTTTACCGAGTGCATACATATGTGCCTATATGAATTTAACATGGGGATTAAGTTATACCGAGGTTATAACTTAATCCCCATATTAATTTCCTCCTTTCTTTCTGACACCAACACTTTTGTGTGGGTTTGACGCGTACGATGTGAGTGCATGACCCCTAGCGCGTGTCATGGCTTTGTCGCTTAACATTTTCCCTTCTCTTCACAAATTCAGTACTTCCAATATTATTTTTCGAAATTACTTTGATTTCTTTGTTTTTTTCCCTCTCCGCTTAGCACAGCGTTGCACGGGCTTTTACCGAGGGAATAACTTTATTCCCATGGAAATTTCGTGTCTCCCTCAGGCCGATAGCACTTGTGTGTGTGTGTGTGTATATATGCACGCAATGTGAGTGATTTTTTTAAGGGGAGTCAGTAGGGTAAACACCTTCGGGAAATCGATTTTGAGATTTTGAGATTTCTAAAATCCCCAAATCAGGACCTTTCCAATGATATAACATACTTGCCATTTTACTAATTAAAGTATGTTAAAATTATTTTTAAAAAATAATCAGCTGATGAGCCACGCCCCCTTTGACAGATACAAATGTAAACATTGACCTTTTAAATCTGGGAAGCTTTTCTAAAGCCACTCTCTGTTTTATTTATTCATACGCAGTTAACTGTAGATTCACTGCAAGCGTAACTGTTAGCGTTTGTTTACCTATTTTGGAGAAAATACACGTTTTTCTTCTCAGCGCTTTGAATATTTCGATATTTAAAATTTCTGAATATCAAAAATTTCAAAATTTTAATATGCCAAAATCTACAAAAGTGTTCAAAAACGTAAAGGTTCGTTTTATAAAGGTTAGTTTACTTTAAACCATACTAACGACAATCCTCCAGCTAGACATGCACATGAATCAAAGGAGACATGTGCAAAAGAAAAGAAAATTCCCAATTTAAATGAAAGTTTTTCTTCCTATGACAAAAGTGTAGGTATTATTAATGCCATTATGAATTTGAATATTCTGGCATTTGTTTTCAAGAATGAAGTTTACTGTTAAATGAGTAACAGTGGCTTAGACATGCAAGTTTTAAAAGGTAAGTCTGGACTGGCTATTACATTTGTCCTGAAATGTTGTGCTTGTCCATATCGTGTAGAATTCTCTTCTTCAAATTTTCATAAAGGAACGCAAATTGCTACAATAAATACCAGGTTTGTATATGCTATGCGTTCCATTGGAAAAGGTGCAGAAGCTGGGAGAATGTTTTGCGGCATAATGAATCTTCCTCAACCACCTACAAGGTTTTCTCCTTACGGTAAGCGAATCTTAAATGCTGCAAAACTTGTTTACGAGGACTCCATTCAAAATGCTGCGAAGGAAGCTATTTGTGAAAATGAAGGTAATAATATTGCAGTCGCTGTAGATGGGACATGGCAGAAACGCGGTTACTCATCATTGAATGGTGTAGTTACTGTGACCAGCATGGATACAGGTAAGGTGATAGATGTTGATATTCTTTCAAAATATTGCATATGTAAAAACTTACCTTCTCATCAAAAGGATTGTAAAAGGAATTACGTTGGATCTAGTGGAGCCATGGAAATTCAAGGTGCGTCTAAAATTTTTCAACGGTCATTATCTTTGCATAATGCCCGATATATTACTCACTTAGGGGATGGAGATTGTAAAGCATTTGATGCTGTTAGAAAGAAAAACATCTATGGAGATGAATACCCAATTGAAAAATTGGAGTGCATTGGACATGTCATGAAGCGCATGGGAACAAGATTACGCCGATTAAAAACTCAATTGAAAGGGCAAATCTTGTCAGACGGTAAGTGTTTAAGTGGAAAAAATCGTTTGACTGAGCATGAAATAGATAATTTACAGTTTTACTATGGATCAGCTATTCGGAGAAATTACACCAGTGTTCAGAACATGCGGCAAGATATCTGGGCCATTTTTCTGCATAAGCTGTCAACAGATGAATATCCTCAACATGGTTTTTGTCCTGATGGTGAAGATTCATGGTGTGGATATAAAAAGGCTGAAGCATCAGGTAAGTCTTACAAGCATAAAAATAGTCTTCCGGTCGCTGTTGTAGAAGCAATGCGTCCTATATTTAGAGATCTTTTCCATCCTGATCTGTTAAGAAAATGTTTGCATGGAAAAACACAAAACCCGCATGAAAGTTTTCATAATGTCATATGGTCACGTGTTCCTAAAACAACATTTGTACAGATTGAAACACTTTCACTTGGTGTTTATGATGCTGTTTGTTCTTTTAATGATGGTAATGTATCCAAATTAAAAATGCTGCAGAAAATGGGAGTCGAGCCTGGAGAATATTCGGTAAGTGCCATGAAAATTCTTGATAGAGAAAGGTTAATGAAAGCAGTGTATGCTTTTTCTGGAAGAGCGAAGAAAATTAGAAAAGATAAAAGAAGAAAAAGAAAAAAAGAAGAAGATAATATTAAGAAAAATAAGGTAAAAACGGGCTACAGTGCAGGATCTTTTTGATGAGGTAAAATTTTATATAAAAGCTTCTGTTTTCTAAAAATTTTCTTTTCTAAACTGTGTTTTCTATAAATGTACTGTATGCATGAACTGGAAATTTTTATTTTATATTTCATATATATTCTTGTGTATACTGAAGTGAAATTTTTGAAATATTCCTCAGACATTTTGCTAAAAAGCATATGTCGTAACATAGAAAAGGAAAATTTTTATTAAATTACTTATTGTACTCTGCAAAAATTATTTTTTTAATCAGGCTGATCACTTTTTTTAAAAAAAGATTCCACTTTTGTATAAAAATAAATGTTTATTTAATGCACACACAAATATATCTCAAAATGCGTTGCATGAAGCTTGTTACATACAAAAAAAAATCATAAATTTCATGTTTAAAAACACAAAAATAGTTTTCCTGTTGTTTTGGATACTATCTATGTAATATTTATATAATCTTTTTAATTCTTATATTTAAAGAAATTGTGTTTACATGTGAATATACAAAACACTAAAGAAATTTTTCGAAGTGCCATATAATCATGTATTACTTACTGTCTTATATAGATTATATTTTTTAATTTGTGTCTTCTTTCTCAATAAATTAATTGTATGCATGAACTGGAAATATTTATTTTATATTGCATATATATTATATATACTGAAGTGAAATTTTTGAGATATTCCTCAGACATTTAGCTGAAAAGCAGATGTCGTAACATAGAAAAGGAAAATTTTTATAAAATTCATTATTCTACTCTACAAAATTACATTTTTAAACATGCTGATCAATTTTTTAAAAAAAAATTTCACTTCTGTATAAAGATAAATGTTTATTTAATGTACACACAAATTTTTAAGCTTTGCTTTCAATAGTTTCTTAGTAAAAGGTCCCAAAATGCAATGCCCTTTTTCGTTGCACAAAACTTGTTACATACAAAAAATAAAAAATTTCTTGTTTCAAAACATAAAATCAGTTTTCTTGCTGTTGTTTTGGATACCATTTATGTAATATTTTAAGAATTTTTTTAATTCTGATACTTTAAGAAATTGTGTTTACATTTATAAAACACCAATGAAATTTTTCGAAATGTCGTATAATGATGTATTACCAAAGCCATATTTTCATGTATTGACACATTTTTACATGGTATTTATAATACTTATAGTCAACTTGGATGACGGTAATGTATCAGAACTAAAAATCTTCAAAAATGGATACATAATTTGAGAAAAATGATGCAAATGCTATAAAATATCTCGATAGATTAAAAGTGAAAAATGCTATACATGTATTTTCTGAGAAATCTAAGTAAAAGAAATAAGTAAAAAGTCTTAGAAGTTATTGAGAATAAGCTAATATTTAAAAAAATAGTGCAAATACAGATTGTAATTCATAATTTTTTTGATGAAGTGACATTTTATAATAAAAATGCAATTATATCAAAACGGTGTTTTTAAAAATGCGAGTACCATTTTCTCAGAACCTATTCAACGGAAGCCCTTGCAATCTTCACTGAATATTACTGATATGTTAATATATATACAGAAGTGAACTTTTATTAATATACCGATAATATTTTTGTAAAAGTCAGTTATCGTGAAAAAAATGACATTTTTCGAAAAATTCATAGTGATACATTACGATGAAAGTTTTTGAAAAAACTAAACAATATATTTGAAAAAGCTCACTTCAGTTTAAATAAAAAAGTCTAATTAATATACAGAAAAAAATTTAAGTCTGTACATTTAATATTTTATGAGAAAAAGGCACATAAAAATGCTCAATTTAACATTAGCGGGATAGGGGGTACCGACTTACCTTAACTATGTCATAAAAACTCCCTTTTTGGAAATTTGTTCTTGCGTGGGTGAGGTGTGGTAATTAGGAAAGATGGGTGAAAGCTGAGGTGTCATCGTCGTCACTTGAGCATGGTTGAAAATCTCGAGGTCCGTCACCAAAAACTCTCGAATAGGCAAACAGTGCGAATTTAAAAATCACCCACTCACTTTCCAATTCTTTCGTTGCAATTTTTTATTACCCGGAAACGAAAATGTAGCCTTTTTAAAAATAGTTGTATGCTGAAAAAAAGACAGAAAGTATAAATTTTTCAAATTACAAAATTTCACTACTATTTTAATTCTTGAAGTATAATTGTGAGGATTTTTTGAATAATCCGACATGGTAAAATAGTTCACATGCAATTACCTTTATAAAAGAAGAAATTTTTAAATTATTGATTTAAGTATTTTGAGTGTTTTATTAAAATTTGTTCAAAAAAATTTTTGGCTTTTTTTTAAAATCACTGATTCTAAAGGTTTTAAAAATCATTTTTGTTTCAAAGTAACGATGTTGATTCATTTTTAAAAAAACTTAAAATATGCAAAAAAAATCTTTGTTTGGTAAAAAAATGGTATTTTTTTTAAATTCTGAAAAAAAAATATAGTTTTTGGCATTTATTTTTTTAATCACTGATTCTAAATATCAATGAACTTTTTAAAAATCATTTTCTTTTAAATTCATCGATATTTATAAAATACAGAACTATAACTTATTAATATTTTTACATTAAAATTGATTAAAAATTTTCATTTAGCAATTAATTGTGACATTCCGTTTGTTTAAACAATGGCAGCACTGAAAATTTACGTGGGAAAAATAAACAGAAATGAAAGCTTCTTGTTAGGAATTGTTGAAAAAGATAGAAATTACATTGACTGATTAAAAATCAGAAAAAAACCTTTTTGAATGCACAAATATATATATATGTGAAAAGTACATTAATATAACACAGGATCATGTTAAAATAAGTATTTATCAGTAAAATTAATCTACGTGGGAAAAATAAGCAGAAATGAAAAAATCGAGATCCCTGCATTCGACCTCGGAACGACACGATATTACATCGTCATTCCTCTATGATTCGAGCGTGCTACCAACTGGACTATGAAGACCCGTAGCAGAAAGTGAAAATAGGCGTTAATTATAAATGGAAGGTAAAAATTGAAAGTAATTTTTTATTGAAGAGGGGATATTCACATAACGATTGAAAAATTTCGATTCACGATTACATTTAAATGTATTGCCAAAAATTTATAGATTTTTAATATTTTAATAAAACGCAATTAATAATAAAGAATACATAATATGAACATAGATTTTTTTTTCTAAGGAAGTTATGCCTATTTAACTGAATATTTCCAAAAAAAATTCGAAATGGGCAAATTTTTCGTTTTTATTATGGAATTATATGTCCAAAAAAAATATAAATTAGGCATTATTTTAAAGTAAACTATAAGTTTTATGAAAGAGAACAAAATTTTGCTACTGATAAATATTTTAAATGAATCTCAGAAATGCATTGAATGCATTTTTTAATCTTAATCTGACATATATAATTATTTAATTTTGAAAATTATATAAAGAAAAATTGACGAAAATTGAAGGAAAAATAACTTTTTTACTCGCCAAAGTTACTGATTTCCCCCTGTTTAAGGCAGAACTTTTTGGTGTAACAATTGAGTTAGATGCGGTCGACGGTTGAACAGGTCAAAGGTCTTTGGCGCAAAACTAATTTTCGACGCCAATGTTTGGCTAAATGTAAAATAGCGTATTTTTAATTATTTTAAAAATCATTACCTTTATTTTTAGGGCATAATTTTTAAGTCAATGCTCTGAACCTTCACAAACTATTTGAACATAAAGTACTTTGAAATTAAAAATGTACAAAAAATACTGTTTAAATTATTTCTCAGAAAAACAGCAGTTTACGAAAATCTCAAAATGTTTTTTAAAATCCGTAATTTTGAAGCAATTTTTTCAAACTTCGTATATTTTATGGACAATATTGGTTTACAGACGGAAAAAAGGTTTTGTGCAATTACCTTCATAAATGATGAAGTTATTTAATGTGTAGTAAAAATTGGGACTACTTTTTAAAAATTCTTTAAAAAAGAAATTTGGGGAATTTTATTTTTTAAATGACTGGATCTAAAAGAGAAAGGCTTGAAATTATTTAATGTAGAATATTGTTTTAAAAACACGAAAAAAAATTCATACACAACGATTTAGAAATAATTTTCATAAAAACGCATCAGTTTTAACACTTTATTAAACAATTCGAAAAAAATGGAAAATATCGTTATTTTAGTAAAAACAATATATCGTTTCGTGGCGAAATAAATGATCTTTCCGATTCTGTATTTATGTTTTGTCTGATTTCAACACTGAAAATTTGATAGCAATTTTAAAAAAGATAGAAAGCGCACGATTACCGCTCGGCCGAAACGGAATGAAAGTTCTGCCAAGTAAGCATCCGGCAGGAGTAAAACAGTTAGGCGTTTTAAGGTTTTTAATGAATATCTTTTTAACTAATTACAATATTGGAATATAAATGGGAAATACCGTTTTCCCATAAATTCCCGATCTTTTGATACCTTCCGCGATTTTCTGCATTGTACGGTTCGTGAAAGATAGACGCACATACATACATAATACATACATACATAGATACGTTTGTTTACCTTCGAATATTAATAGAGTAGATTAGCTTTCATGGTCCAGCGTTACACGGGCTTTTACCGAGTGCATACATATGTGCCTATATGAATTTAACATGGGGATTAAGTTATACCGAGGTTCTAACTTAATCCCCATATTAATTTCCTCCTTTCTTTCTGACACCAACACTTTTGTGTGGGTTTGACGCGTACGATGTGAGTGCATGACCCCTAGCGCGTGTCATGGCTTTGTCGCTTACATTTTCCCTTCTCTTCACAAATTCAGTACTTCCAATATTATTTTTCGAAATTACTTTGATTTCTTTGTTTTTTTCCCTCTCCGCTTAGCACAGCGTTGCACGGGCTTTTACCGAGGGAATAACTTTATTCCCATGGAAATCTCGTGTCTCCCTCTGGCCGATAGCACTTGTGTGTGTGTGTGTATATATGCACGCAATGTGAGTGATTTTTTTAAGGGGAGTCAGTAGGGTAAACACCTTCGGGAAACCGATTTTGAGATTTTGAGATTTCTAAAATCCCCAAATCAGGACCTTTCCAATGATATAACATGCTTGCCATTTTACTAATTAAAGGTATGTTAAAATTATTTTTAAAAAATAATCAGCTGATGAGCCACGCCCCCTTTGACAAATACAAATGTAAACATTGACCTTTTAAATCTGGGAAGCTTTTCTAAAGCCACTCTCTGTTTTATTTATTCATACGCAGTTAACTGTAGATTCACTGCAAGCGTAACTGTTAGCGTTTGTTTACCTATTTTGGAGAAAATACACGTTTTCTTCTCAGCGCTTTGAATATTTCGATATTTAAAATTTCTGAATATCAAAAATTTCAAAATTTTAATATGCCAAAATCTACAAAAGTGTTCAAAAACGTAAAGGTTCGTTTTATAAAGGTTAGTTTACTTTAAACCATACTAACGACAATCCTCCAGCTAGACATGCACATGAATCAAAGGAGACATGTGCAAAAGAAAAGAAAATTCCCAATTTAAATGAAAGTTTTTCTTCCTATGACAAAAGTGTAGGTATTATTAATGCCATTATGAATTTGAATATTCTGGCATTTGTTTTCAAGAATGAAGTTTACTGTTAAATGAGTAACAGTGGCTTAGACATGCAAGTTTTAAAAGGTAAGTCTGGACTGGCTATTACATTTGTCCTGAAATGTTGTGCTTGTCCATATCGTGTAGAATTCTCTTCTTCAAATTTTCATAAAGGAACGCAAATTGCTACAATAAATACCAGGTTTGTATATGCTATGCGTTCCATTGGAAAAGGTGCAGAAGCTGGGAGAATGTTTTGCGGCATAATGAATCTTCCTCAACCACCTACAAGGTTTTCTCCTTACGGTAAGCGAATCTTAAATGCTGCAAAACTTGTTTACGAGGACTCCATTCAAAATGCTGCGAAGGAAGCTATTTGTGAAAATGAAGGTAATAATATTGCAGTCGCTGTAGATGGGACATGGCAGAAACGCGGTTACTCATCATTGAATGGTGTAGTTACTGTGACCAGCATGGATACAGGTAAGGTGATAGATGTTGATATTCTTTCAAAATATTGCATATGTAAAAACTTACCTTCTCATCAAAAGGATTGTAAAAGGAATTACGTTGGATCTAGTGGAGCCATGGAAATTCAAGGTGCGTCTAAAATTTTTCAACGGTCATTATCTTTGCATAATGCCCGATATATTACTCACTTAGGGGATGGAGATTGTAAAGCATTTGATGCTGTTAGAAAGAAAAACATCTATGGAGATGAATACCCAATTGAAAAATTGGAGTGCATTGGACATGTCATGAAGCGCATGGGAACAAGATTACGCCGATTAAAAACTCAATTGAAAGGGCAAATCTTGTCAGACGGTAAGTGTTTAAGTGGAAAAAATCGTTTGACTGAGCATGAAATAGATAATTTACAGTTTTACTATGGATCAGCTATTCGGAGAAATTACACCAGTGTTCAGAACATGCGGCAAGATATCTGGGCCATTTTTCTGCATAAGCTGTCAACAGATGAATATCCTCAACATGGTTTTTGTCCTGATGGTGAAGATTCATGGTGTGGATATAAAAAGGCTGAAGCATCAGGTAAGTCTTACAAGCATAAAAATAGTCTTCCGGTCGCTGTTGTAGAAGCAATGCGTCCTATATTTAGAGATCTTTTCCATCCTGATCTGTTAAGAAAATGTTTGCATGGAAAAACACAAAACCCGCATGAAAGTTTTCATAATGTCATATGGTCACGTGTTCCTAAAACAACATTTGTACAGATTGAAACACTTTCACTTGGTGTTTATGATGCTGTTTGTTCTTTTAATGATGGTAATGTATCCAAATTAAAAATGCTGCAGAAAATGGGAGTCGAGCCTGGAGAATATTCGGTAAGTGCCATGAAAATTCTTGATAGAGAAAGGTTAATGAAAGCAGTGTATGCTTTTTCTGGAAGAGCGAAGAAAATTAGAAAAGATAAAAGAAGAAAAAGAAAAAAAGAAGAAGATAATATTAAGAAAAATAAGGTAAAAACGGGCTACAGTGCAGGATCTTTTTGATGAGGTAAAATTTTATATAAAAGCTTCTGTTTTCTAAAAATTTTCTTTTCTAAACTGTGTTTTCTATAAATGTACTGTATGCATGAACTGGAAATTTTTATTTTATATTTCATATATATTCTTGTGTATACTGAAGTGAAATTTTTGAAATATTCCTCAGACATTTTGCTAAAAAGCATATGTCGTAACATAGAAAAGGAAAATTTTTATTAAATTACTTATTGTACTCTGCAAAAATTATTTTTTAATCAGGCTGATCACTTTTTTTAAAAAAAGATTCCACTTTTGTATAAAAATAAATGTTTATTTAATGCACACACAAATATATCTCAAAATGCGTTGCATGAAGCTTGTTACATACAAAAAAAAATCATAAATTTCATGTTTAAAAACACAAAAATAGTTTTCCTGTTGTTTTGGATACTATCTATGTAATATTTATATAATCTTTTTAATTCTTATATTTAAAGAAATTGTGTTTACATGTGAATATACAAAACACTAAAGAAATTTTTCGAAGTGCCATATAATCATGTATTACTTACTGTCTTATATAGATTATATTTTTTAATTTGTGTCTTCTTTCTCAATAAATTAATTGCATGCATGAACTGGAAATATTTATTTTATATTGCATATATATTATATATACTGAAGTGAAATTTTTGAGATATTCCTCAGACATTTAGCTGAAAAGCAGATGTCGTAACATAGAAAGGAAAATTTTTATAAAATTCATTTTTCTACTCTACAAAATTACATTTTTAAACATGCTGATCAATTTTTTAAAAAAAAATTTCACTTCTGTATAAAGATAAATGTTTATTTAATGTACACACAAATTTTTAAGCTTTGCTTTCAATAGTTTCTTAGTAAAAGGTACCCAAAATGCAATGCCCTTTTTCGTTGCACAAAACTTGTTACATACAAAAAATAAAAAATTTCTTGTTTAAAAACATAAAATCAGTTTTCTTGTTGTTGTTTTGGATACCATTTATGTAATATTTTAAGAATTTTTTAATTCTGATACTTTAAGAAATTGTGTTTACATTTATAAAA
The DNA here is from genome assembly GCA_019973975.1 of Trichonephila clavata. Taxonomy (NCBI): domain Eukaryota; kingdom Metazoa; phylum Arthropoda; class Arachnida; order Araneae; family Nephilidae; genus Trichonephila; species Trichonephila clavata. Next base: position 730 of record BMAO01035398.1, on the reverse strand, counting down.
CACCAATGAAATTTTTCGAAATGTCGTATAATGATGTATTACCAAAGCCATATTTTCATGTATTGACACATTTTTACATGGTATTTATAATACTTATAGTCAACTTGGATGACAGTAATGTATCAGAACTAAAAATTCTTAAAAAATGGATGCATAATTTGAGAAAAATGATGCAAATGCTATAAAATATCTCGATAGATTAAAAGTGAAAAATGCTATACATGTATTTTCTGAGAAATCTAAGTAAAAGAAATAAGTAAAAAGTCTTAGAAGTTATTGAGAATAAGCTAATATTTAAAAAAATAGTGCAAATACAGATTGTAATTCATAATTTTTTTGATGAAGTGACATTTTATAATAAAAATGCAATTATATCAAAACGGTGTTTTTAAAAATGCGAGTACCATTTTCTCAGAACCTATTCAACGGAAGCACTTGCAATCTTCACTGAATATTACTGATATGTTAATATATATACTGAAGTGAAACTTTATTAATATACCGATAATATTTTGTAAAAGTCAGTTATCGTGAAAAAAATGACATTTTTCGAAAAATTCATAGTGATACATTACGATGAAAGTTTTTGAAAAAACTAAACAATATATTTGAAAAGCTCACTTCAGTTTAAATAAAAAAGTCTAATTAATATACAGAAAAAAATTTAAGTCTGTACATTTAATATTTTATGAGAAAAAGGCACATAAAAATGCTCAATTTAACATTAGCG
>BMAO01035397.1:0-92831 GCA_019973975.1 Trichonephila clavata | reverse complement strand
ACAAATTTCATGTTTAAAAACATAAAATCAGTTTTCTTGTTGTTTTGGATACCATTTATGTAATATTTTAAGAATTCTTTTAATTCTGATACTTTAAGAAATTGTGTGTTTACATGTGAATTTATAAAAAAGTAATGAAATTTTTCGAAATGTCGTATAATGATGTATTACCAAAGCCATATTTTCATGTATTGACACATTTTTACATGGTATTTATGATACTTATAGTCAACTTGGATGGACAGTAATGTATCAGAACTAAAAATTCTTCAGAAATTGATGCATAATTTGAGGAAAATGATGCGAATGCTATAAAATATCTCGATAGATTAAAAGTGAAAAATGCTATACATGTATTTTCTGAGAAATCTAAGTAAAAGAAATAAGTAAAAAGTCTTAGAAGTTATTGAGAATAAGCTAATATTTAAAAAAATAGTGCAAATACAGATTGTAATTCATAATTTTTTTGATGAAGTGACATTTTATAATAAAAATGCAATTATCTCAAAACGGTGTTTTTAAAAATGCGAGTACCATTTTCACAGAACTATTCAACGGAAGCACTTGCAATCTTCACTGAATATTACTGATATGTTATTATATATCCTGAAGTGAACTTTTATTAATATACCGATAATATTTTTGTAAAAGTCAGTTATCGTGAAAAAAAATGACATTTTTCAAAAAATTCATAGTGATACATTACGATGAAAGTTTTTGAAAAAACTAAACAATATATTTGAAAAAGTTCACTTCAGTTTAAATAAAAAAGTCTAATTAATATACAGAAAAAAATTTAAGTCTGTACATTTAATATTTTATGAGAGAAAGGCACATAAAAATGCTCAATTTAACATTAGCGGGATAGGGGGTACCGACTTACCTTAACTGGGATAACTTCTAGCATTTTTGTACACAAACTGTCGAAGTCGAAGTCTATTAAGATAACTTATTTTAAAAAGTCCAAATTAAAACTTATATATATTGAATAGGCTTGATTTACCAAATTCAAATTCAATTAAGGATTCCAACTGTGATTAAGTATTTATTATCAAGAACAAAAACTAATAAAAATGCTTAGTAGTACTACTGAATTTTATGTTTAGTTATTTTCTTTAGTATCACTACTCAGAACGAAACTGAAAAGAAAAAGAATTGGGGATAGGAAAAGTATTATTCTTAATATAAACATAAACGTGTGCAATGTGACTGATGCCTTTCGTTAAATATAAACAGCATAGAAAATTAATGAAACTTTTGCAAGCTTAAAATTCTGTTATACTTTTTGCCCAGACTTGTTACTTGATGAATTTTACTCGATTTTCTGAATAATTCAGCTAAGTAATAAATCATTTTGTCAACAAAGAACTTCAAAATAGTTAGAATTCTTGCCACAACTATGTTTTCTAGTACAATGGAAAATATTCTTAGAAGTAATTACTTTTGGAGTAAATTTCTAATCAGGAAACATATGCTGAATAAATAATCTAATTATGAAATTTAAGGATGTTTATTTATTTTAGAGAAAATTTAGGCTTTTCCAAAAGCCTTGGAGAAGAACTAGATTCAACTTTAGAAAAATAGCCAAGAAACAGTAATTTCATTCCTGAATTAAGATAATGTGCATAATTAAGATTTTTCACTCTTAAATTCAGCAAAACTTCCTTTTGTTTTGGTTTGAGGAGAAGAAAGAATTTCATATTTGTAAAATAGCAACAACAAAAAAACACAGCAGATAAATGGCTTGTTCTTTGTTTAGATAGCATGTCCTTCATCTGTCTGAAGACGAATTTTCCTAAAAAGTATAAGAACATTAGTATAAAGAGTGTATTGCATTCAAATTCATTCATCAGTATCTAACCAGGGGGGAAAATAAACGTTTATATTTTTAAATTGAATTCATAATTGAAATTGTCATCTAGCGTATCGCAAAGGAATATTGGTAGGTGTTTGCAACTGATGATATTCCGATACTGAGGCATAATTTATATTCAATTATAGTCCATCGATCCAATCAAACTACACCAAATCCTAATAAACGGATTAATGAGCAATACGCTTAAGTTTTACCATTTTAGTTAGGTTAGTCAAATAGCAACATATTTCTACATTAGGATTGTTTCAGTGCTATTATTTGACATTGTTGATAAGAATGTTTGAACCAGGCCCTTACTGCGGCAAATATGTAGCTGTAGACAGAGAGCGGTGACAGAACTTGATGAAAGAGAGATCCTTTGACTGGAGTTAGAAGACCTTTATACCTCTTTATTAACAATCCCGTAGGAAACCTGAATATCATTGACTTGAATGACCATCAGTGGGGGACTCGGCGATTCAATTGAGATCACGAATGAAATTCCACGAAATGTTCCTCCGCATAGCAAACCAACAGGCGCGTTTGCAGAGTTGACCGTCGCATTCCACAGGGAATTTAACAGTATTCCCTGTGAGAATTTTTTTTCAATGATGAATACCTGCTTAAACAAAACCCCAGTAACCAAAAAGATGCATCTAGAGATTATTCCTTCCGAATAAAATTGTTTACGATAAATATAATAAGTACATACAATTAGTTACACCAAAAATGCTATCTGCGTAGCAGTGTTGAAACTGAATGTGTAATTTCAAAGACGATAAATATTTCTCGCACACATCCAGTCATAATCGATATTCAACACCTATTCACTTATTATTGATCAATACAATTATTACAAACTCTTATGAAAATAAACGATTGTGAATGTTGTTATAATTAAATAAACCACATCTATAACTTCGTCACCATAAAGGAAGAATGATGCAAGTGTCAAATTCGCATGAAAGAAAGAAATGAAATCCTTGGGTAAGAAAATTAGTATTTAAGCGTAATCAAAAGATGCAGGATGAAGACGCATCTTTCAGAATCTCTCTAAAATTAGCACTACATTGCCGGTATCTCACCCTGAAATTGGATTTGAATGTTAGCTGCTTGTAAGGAGATCGTGTTACACCTCGTCTAAGGAAAATAATAGCTACCAGTTTTTTTCGGAAATGAATAGTGCTAGGATCGTGGTCTCTCAAGTAAGCGGTTTATTATTTCGTGATATTGCTTCACTCATTGGTCGGGGATTAACGTAGTTAACGCAAGAGTGTGGACAAACATGTTGTCTTGTCAGACATCAAGGACATTGAGCAGTAAATGAGCCTGTTCTTGTTAGAAAACTCCAGTATTGAGATGCGTAGTGACAAGTATTGCGTACCCCAACAAGAAACTGGATACGGGGTGGTACCCACTTAAACGCGTCCCGGTACTATATGCAGCATCCCAGTGTCCAAGCCTGGAGGCCCCGAGGAGCCTCCAGGACATAGGAAGTAGATAGCCTTCTTACATTCAATATCGCCGTATAGGTCTTGCATCTGGTTTGATAGTATGAACAGCCAACGGATGTACGATACAAACAACTCTTATTCGAGTCTTCAGTAATCTGGACATATTTCACAATGTTGCACTGTTACATACCTCAGATCTTGACAATGGTCATGAAGTTCCTCGAAGTCTCAGAGACAACATTTTTCAACATGCAAACGCAAAACCGCATGTTACCTGCCATGTCTTTATTTACCTAACACAGAGAATACTCAACTGTCGCTTAGGTGAGCATGTTACCCAGATCTTTCATCCTCTAAAAAATTGGTCATAGGACAGAGTCATTTTAGCTACCGAACGGCAGCAGCTATGTTTACTAATTTTGGGACTATGTATGCTCTAATTGTTAACAAATTAATTGCATTTTCTTTCTAATTTGATACGTCTAATAAATTTTTTTTTTTTTTTCTTTGTTTTTTGAAATGTATTTTAATTTTTTGTTTTATATATTGCTTCTGTGTTCATTTATTCTTCTAAAAATTTTTATTTTTATTTCCTAACATTGTTTAAGGTTTGTTCAATCAATTGCTAAACAACAGGTATGCATTTGTATTTGTTTCTTTCAACTGATCTACTATTACAATTGTACATTGAAAGATTTCTACTTAAGAAAACATTTTTCTGAAATGTACATTTTTTCTTTACTTAGAATAAATATTTTAAATTGATAAAGCTTGGAAAATCATTAAAAACGAATTAAGGAAGTAAATTGCAATTTTTTTAAAAAAAAAGGCTGTACTTGGAATAAACGCAAATATTTTTTACTGTATGTACTTGTTATTACTTTTAACTTTAACAATATGAGCTAAATGTAGTTAAGAAGTAATATATTTTAAATAATTTTTGATTCGTTGATAGAGAATCACATTCAGGTGATCCCCTATCACGACTGTATTACAGGTAATGTAACCTTAAATTGGTCAGCAGTTTGATTAATTTTGCCCTTGTTACTCGACCATTTAAAAATTCATGAAGTCCTTCACTAATATACCTCCGGTTTTGTTTCTTCAAAGAGTGATACTAGTAAACAATTAATCAAGTCATTTCGATGATGGGTGAAAATTAGGAGAACGGTGTACGCGAGAGCTGAAGTTCATCACTCGTTTATTAATTTTGATGTAAAACTTGTGAGTTATATTATGTGTGTGTGCTAATACCTTTAATTTAACTCTTAATCTGAATTAAATATACAAGTTTTTCATTGCCTTAATATATGTAAACTTACTTATTTTAACTCAAGTTAAACAACTGTATTTTCTTCCTATTGCCTCTATTGCATCTACTATTTGCATATTTTTTTCCCTAAAAAACAGATAAAAATTTTAATTATTAACAACTGTGTTTTCACTTTTATTTCATATTGCTGAATTTCCTACCTCGATTTTTAGTTATGAAAACCCATAAAAGTTTTCAAAACCCCCTAGACGCATCCACATACATTAAATTTATTTCTATTCTAAAAATTCTTAAAATTCTTAATTGAACTTTTCTGTAAACGTTCATTTTTATTTCAGGTTATTTAAATATAATGTTTGTGTTTTATTTTTGTAGTATTGTAAGGTATTTTTTTTTACTTAACGATGGATTTGAAATCACTGAAGCATAAGATAAGAAAGATAAAAACATGCTATTACAATTCTTAAGTAAAATACGTTAAAACGTAAAACAAATTATTAAAAAAACAAAGATTCGTTAAAGCTCAATTAAAAAGTATATTTGTGGAAGAAAAAGAATATTAATTGAACATTTCTGCATTAAATTATGTTAATTTTGATTCGAACAGGAATTATTGATTTAAAAAAAGTTTCATGTACCATTGAATTTTTTATAATTAAATGTAAATAAAAGACTTTAATGGAAAATGTCTTTCAAACAAATATATTTCTGATCACTTTATATTTTATAAGCAAAAAATTATCAGTTTAGATGCCCTCATCATCAAATAGCAGTGGTTTAAGCAAGTTCGTTGATAGCAGCTCTTCTGCTGCTCTAGTGAAAGGATAAACTTAGAAAAAAGAAAGGAATATAACTTTACATAAAATATTATATATTTGAAAATTTTGAAACTCTTAAATTAGCTATGTTAAAAATGTAATATAAGTATACATATGTCAGATCTGGAAAGTTTAAAATCAAAATTAAGTGAATTATAAATAAAAATAGAGCAAACTCTTTTCTACCGTGTAGGTATTTGAGGTGAATGAGACTATTTAAAGATAGAACGAGCACTGTCGTAGTTAGAACAACGCCTCCTTGCCACATCCTCTCAACCAATCAGGAGAGTCTCATTCATCCAAGCCCCACAACATCAGGCCACATTCAATTCATCAGATATGGGATGGAGGAACGCCTCGCTTTCATTTCCCAGAGACCTACAGCGTCGTTTTTGACGTAGTTAGAGAATACAAGCGAAAAGAGTGACTGGTGATTCCTTGCTGCGATGTTGTATTTTGTCTCTTGCCTTTCGTTGTATTAAATTGGACGCAAAAGGGCCGCCATTTTGGATCAACTATGATCGATGCGCAATAAAGAACAGATACTTTAAACATGAAGTCCTCCTTATTTTACCAGCAGGCCTGGGTCTGACATATATATATATATATATATATATATATATATATATATATATATATATATATATATAATAACTAAAAAAGTTTTTAGTGCTACAAAGTTGAGTATTTTTCATCAGATATAACATTAATATGGATGCCAGCTGTCTAACCCGGCACCACTCACGCAGGGTGTGTCATACCACTGTCTAACTTTTTTCAACGCTCCTGCTAAACCTTTTTGGAAAATAGATGACTCCTGGTCTAGCTAACTTTAAGGTCATAACCTTCAAGGGGGTCAATCCTGTCAGCGTATTTTTAAAATCTACCTTTGGATACCACTCCCTCGGGTGGGGTACACCCTGCGCGTGAAGTTGAGTTACATTTTTTGATACTTGAGTATGCCTTAAAATCTTTCTTATTCTATAGCGTATTATTGCAGTTATGATGAAGAAATGTTATATTTAAGTAATTTAATAAATACATTATTTAATAGATATAGTACAACAGTATTTTCGGATGAAGAAATTCTCTTCGCGGTCATAAGGATGAAAAAGCAAATGAAGAGTATAACAGCAAGTATGATTCCTCCATTGAAATCCATCCAGATTTAGAAAAAGGTGACACTGTTGAAAATAAATGTTTTGTATGTAGAGACACAAAAACATTTAAGAAGAATGTAATTTTAAAGGAAACAATTTGTACACATCTCATCCATTTTCAGATGATCTTTTGAAGAAAAAAAAACTATTGCTAGAACACAAAATAAGAAAAAAATAAAAAATAAATTACAAAATTTTTAAATTTAAAAAATAAAAAAAGTTTACTCCTATATTTTTAGTTTGGAAAAGATACAGATTTAAAAAAAAAATTAAGATCCAGTGAAAACATCACACTCATTCACGACGCGATTAAAGGAGTGTATAAACAATGTACTGAATGCCCAGATAAAAAGAACAGAAAAACTAAATTTACGTGTGAAAAATGTAATAAACATATTGTATACTTCCTACTTTTCTTCCTTTTTAACCTTGGTATACAAATTTTACGGTAAAAACCCAATGTATACACCCTTGGGTATGACACACCCTGCGCGAGAACTGTAGGTTGTTTTTTTTGCGCGAGTGAGGCCGGGATAAAAGTGAATGTATCCAAAATTTGTATACTTATATATAATTTCTTTAAATAGCTAATTTATAGACAAATCAGTTACTGCGAGGTAGTCTCATAGTTAACTCAACAGCCTGAATATATTTATATGGGTGAGTCTGTTACTAAATCATAATTCTGTTAAACGATATCAATATTTAATCAGCATTGTTATCAAAGAGCTCAACAGAAAAAATTAGCTTAGTATTGGGAGTATCTTAATTTTACACAGCTCTAAGTCTCTAAGAAATCGAAATATTTCCTTATGGCTATAACATTTTATGAATGACAGCAGAAAACCCATAAAGTACAAATGAGAAAATCAAAAACAAATTAATGCTCACATAAGTGAATACATTCCATTATTTTTAGGAGTTTAAAACCCAACAGACAATTTTACACTAATGCTCATAAGTAGGTGGATAGACTAGATTGCATTTAGTTCAAGCAAATATGCTTCAACACATCACAGAACACTGTTTACTGTTTAAATGCACAATCCTATAGCAGTGATGATATGATGAATTTAAATCTAAGAAAATATTTGATTGACTGGACGAGTAATATTTGTCTTATAGAATCCGAATTAGTTAGAAATGTTTAACATTGCATACACAAAGGGATAGATTTTAGAGTTTTAAGTACATAAGATATAGTCAATATAAGTCAGTGGGATCATGAGAGCTAACATAAAATATAAATTATAGTTATCACAATGAATAATATATATTTTTTTTCTTTTGGTTTTGGAAATAGTTAATCCTTCCTTTGAAATCCTTCCTTTTTTAAATATTAGGAAATATTCTATTTGAAATTTAGTAGACACATGTCTGAATATTTTGTAAACTTACTATATAGGATAACAGATTTTATTTATGTATTTCTTTATGTAAAATCTATAATCATAATGGCGCGTGACAGTTTAACTTAAAAATACTAAGAAATAACATAGAAAATGTTAAAACTAATATAAAAGTGCTTATTATATAAAAAGCCTCATTTAAACGGTGAGTAAAATGTTGTAAGTAAATACTTTTCTCTCAGAGTATTAATTAACTTTTCATTTTTATTCTCTTTGTTGATACGTTCGTAAAAAGATATATTTTCAAGGTGGACTAAAAGATGCTATATGCTTGATTTGTTGTAATGAATTTTTATACGTAATACTGTAGTATTCTGGATGATAGATATCGGATTTAATACAAGATCTGAAAATAGATGTTTGCATAGGATTGTGAAAATTTCAGCACAGGTTTAAGTAGTACACATACTGATAAATATTTATATATGTATATATAATTTTCTTAACAAATATAATATTGATAGAATTAAATATTAAGAGATTAATAATATTTAAATAGTTAAACAGAACAAATATTTAACAGTGAAGAATGAATTTATTGTTATTTTATATATTGCACATGCGGAATTGTAGCGTGTAAGAGTTTATTTTTATGGTATTATCAAAGAGGTTATGATTGCACCATTTTTATCAGACAAAAGTTTCAAAAAAATTAAGGTCATGGTTAACCTTTTCAAATAATTGTTTTTAAAAAAAAATGATATCGAAATTATACTAAGCATTTTTATAAGTTTGATTTCTATTACGTGATTTTTTTTTAAATTTTCAACCCTTCAAAGGCAAGAAAAATGTAAACTATCGATTATTAGTTAAATTATACATCTATTAGCAAATAACATTTAATTTTGTGTTTTACTGAGATGCAAAACACACATACCTGATGAAAGATATACTACTGGAATTCAGTTCCACATTTGTACAAATGTTTTTTCATGAAAATTTTAAAATAAGATCCAAGCCCACTTTGTGAACCTCAAATTACAGGATGAATAAATGTTCTCCTCATACAATATTTTTTTTTTAAAAAAAATATTTAGTTTCAAATATTTTAAATTTTAGTCGATGGACAATATTATAATATATTTACATCAACAATACACATATTTACACTTTTTTCCATTTCATTTTAGCTAAGAAGCATTATTTTTCTTTTTGTTTCTTTCTCTTTCAAGCTTAGTATTTTATCTCTGAAAAAATTATGCATAGCAAAACAATAGATAATTAAACTAGTATACATGAACCTATGTTCCTATTAATATATTACCCGTTAAAAATTACTCACCTCTCAGTAATTGCTTGCTACACAAAATCTTTTAATTTTATTTTATGTTGTTTACTTCAATTATGTGCTCATAATTTGTATCAGCACTCTACAAAAAAAGAAGATTCTTGATGATTATACTGCTGATAATTGCAAGTGGTATACATTCGTTATACGCTGTAGACTCAAATACCATTTCTCCGAGCCTCAGGGGAGGCATCCTTTTCTTTGTATACACAGATGCTTCCTGACTTAAAGTAAATGAACAGGCCGCCCCTTTCCTAAGCTAAATCTACTCTCATTTCTTTTTATTGCACCAAAAAGAAAAGTTGCGAATGAATTCTTTTTTCGCGTCTCTAATATTAATCCTTTCATGCAATTACTGGGTTTCTTGGGAGTGCATTGTTTATAGCGGAAAATGTGAGGATATACATTTCGCAAATGAAATTTTCCGTGCGTCCGTTGTAATGCGATTATCATAACTAATGTGGAGGAGCGTTCTTTTTTTTTTGAGAGATGCCGTTGTTTTTCGTGTTTTCCAAATCTGTTGTAATATCCGAAGCAAAACCAACTGTTTTATGTTTAGATTAGAAAGCACCAGAGAAAAAGAGAATCATGCCTCTTTCGCTTTTCCTTCTGCCTGTTCCGGTATAGGTTATTTATATTGACTTAGTGGAGCTCTTCGATAAAAGAAGAGTTGGACAGTTCGAAAGGTATATACATGTATACTGGAAGAAGAGATTAAATCTATACTTTTTTGTTATCTGGCCTTATCTTTCTATGCTTGGATAGATATCAAATTTTTATATATCCGCAGAGGAAATCATGCTTATTATTTGAATATTTTTTTTCAATTTTTACTTTATTTTAGCTTAACGGATATTTTAATGCTATTGAATAGCTTTTACTAGTTGAAACTACAATTTTATTTCCACATTTCTTATTCAATGAGCTAATAAATTGATAAACTAAAATTAATTTTTAATAAGAATACATACATAGCAAATATTTTACGAAAAAAGTACTCAAACAATCCATAATTTTTTTAATACTGAATTTATGATAAGGAATTGAAAAATTAAGATGCTTTAAAGGCTGTAGTATATTTTTGAAATGTCTTATTTACAAACATGTATAATTTAAGTTAAAACTAAAAAATTGGATGTAACCGTTACGAGTAACAAGTTATACATTTTTTTTTACTTAAAAATATTAATAATATAATTCTTAAAGTGTATTAAGAATAATTTTAATGTATTTTCCTCTTATTTTTCTGCCTTTTATATTATATTTCATAAAGCAAGTAGTCGAAGAGTTTACTTACTTACTAAAATTACTTAATGTAAAATATATAGTATCTCAAATTACAATATTTTAAATTCTTTTTAGCTGGTTTTTAAACAGAAAACAAAAAGAAATTTAGTATATTGTAGAAATTTAAGCCATTATTTTTCTGGATTTCAAGTACCTTAAATATTTTATATCACAGTTGCTGTTAAATAAATTAGACGGACTGTAATTTTATTATTTACTTTAACTGTACTTTTATTATTTCTAAAAATAAATCATCTAAGAAATGGGTAAAATAGAAAATTTCTTATTATTAAGGCTGCTGTGGATGGACAGTTAAAATATGGAAAATTGTCCAGGATATCTAATTTTTTTTTTTTGCTGATTATAATATTTTATTAGCCTCTCTATCAATCGCAAAAAAAAATTGGTTTTATACATTTTTCACTGAGTTATAGGGTACTTTCGAATTAGTCATCCATCACCACGCCTCTTTGTTTACATTTCCTAATGTCATGCTATTGTAGCTGTCATGCACTTTGAAAGGAAAAATTTTATTTACTGTAGACAAAGCCTCACTAATTTTATTTTTAAATGTAATTTATCAAGTTCATGTTGGCAACACTTTGTTTTAACTGTATCTGAGACCTAAATTGACATTATTTGTTTACCATTCGTTCAAACTTCGGTTTGCATTTTTCGTTCAACTTTATTCAAACCTTATATTGATTTTACCAAAACAAAAAGTTCTTTTCAGAACTAAAAAACTCTTTTTAACTCGCATTTGTTGTTTAAAATTATTAGCATGGATCTTATATCATCGAGATATAGAAAACCTAAGGGTCGTCCTACCAAAAGGAGGAAGCTGTTGTCTGAAAACAGCAAGAAGCGATGGCAGAAATCTACTGAAACTATTGATGAAAGAAACAGTTTTATATTACAAAGGGATCCATTATCTGATCCAAGTACATCTTCCCAATCTGAGGCAAGTTATATTTTCACCCACAAGGCTGTGTTTTCTGAACTATTGCAAAAAAAACCCTTGCAAATATTGTACAAACTGTGCCCTTGTCATAAAACAACACCAATCCATGGGATATTCTACAAAAATGGAACTTTTATGTGAATCATGTCATGAAAGCTATGGAAGTGTGTATTCAAATTTCCAAGAGGAGTCTAAAAATTCACATGATATTAACAGCAAGCTGGTGAGTGTCTTCCTATCCATAGGCAGAGGGCATGCTGATTTGGAAACTTTTTCATCTGTGCTCAACATGCCAACAATGGACAGAAAAACATTTGCAAAATGCATGCACAACTTATCGGTTAAAAACAAAGAAGTGAAGAAAAAAATGCTCGAAATGTCACGTCAAGCCGCTAGAGAAGCTCACATAAAAGTTGATTCTTCTCTAAAATATCAGGAAATTATTGATGAGAGTGTGTCATATGACGGTACATGACAAAGGTGAGGACATACATTTAACCTGGATTAGGAATAATCTTTGATGACCATAGTGGACTTGTCCTTGACTTTGAAGTATTGTCGAAATACTGTCATAATTGCATAATTACTGGTCGAGATATGGGAGCCGATAGTGCGGAATTTCACATTTGGCAAAAAGGACATATGGATGAGTGTGACAAAAATTTCGATGGAACGTCTGGAGCCATGGAGATGCATGCTGCACTAATTATGTGGAGACGGTCAATAAGTGATTGCCAAATGAGATTCGTTTCCATGCTGAGTGATGGCGACTCGAAAACTTTTCAATTTTTGTCAGAAAATGAAATATATGGTTCTGGGGTAAAAATCGAAAAGGAAGAGTGCTTAAATCATGTTGCGAAGAGGCCAGGCACATCGTTACGCAACAAAGTAAACGAGTGGAAGGAGAAGAAGGTGACTCTTGGTGGGCTTAAGCAGGGAAGCCTTACAGATAAAAACATAACAAAGTTGCCAAACTACTACAAAAAAGCAATAAAAGATAATGTTCCTAATACCCAAAAAATGAAAACTGCTATATATGCCAGCCTGATGCATTGCTCGTCAATTGACGAAAAGCCTACGTGTGGTAAGTGTCCTGAAGGGGAATCATCATGGTGTTTTTATAAAAGAGCAATAGCCAAAGGTGAAACCCCAGGGTCACATAGTTCCATGAGAACTTGCTTGTCACAACAAGTAGTTGAAAAAATTATGCCTGTGTACCAACGTTTAGCTTCAGACACCATTCTTGAAAGATGCGTAGGAGGCAAGACGCAGAATTATAATGAAAGTCTACATAGCTACATTTGGCGAAAATGCCCAAAAGAGGTATTCGTGTCCAAAAAGAGGCTAGAAATAGCAGTTACGTATGCCGTCGAAAAGCACAATTTGGGCTACGTGAAATCACATGAATCAAAAGAGGACTCAAACCTAAATGATAGTTTTTCTTTGACTTGCTGAAAGACAGGATAAACGACACATTTCTCAAAAATTTTCTGTGAAAAGAGAGAAAAGGAAAATAAATACTACTAATAAAGATAAAGCCTATAATGCTGGTGCTTTTGAATTTTTTTTTTCAGACGTAGTGGCAGTTTTCTTTTTATGTGTAATTGAATTTATTACTGTTTTGCATTTTATAATTTAATTGTATTGAAATACTTTATTTTTACTCATTGTGATTAACGAAATATATAATTTATTATCTGGTTGATGAAATACATTCTACTAATTTACTTTAGATATTATTAGAGAGTTCTAGCTCATTTTTTAATTTTTATCACTATATATACCACGCGTGCTAATGTGACTGTTACAATAAATATTGCAGAATCTTTTATATATATATTCTGCACCTATCTTATGTTTATATGATATTAGTGTTTTTCAAATTTATACTTATATATCTTTAATTTTTTTTAAAAAAAATCAGTTATTTTCTAATAAAATTAAAATAGTTGTTTCTCACAAAATCAAAAATTTGCCTCGAAACTGTTTTGAATTTTTGTAATTTAATCCTATTGAAATACTTTATTTTTACTTATTGTGATGTATGAAATATATAATATATTATCCGGTTGAGATAAAATAATAATGGAATACATTCTGCTAATTTAATCATGATATTATTAGAAATTTCTAGCTTACTTTTCAATTTTTATCACTATGTGTACCACATGTCGATGTGACTGTTACAATAAATATTGCACTAATATGTATATATTCTGCACTTATGTTACATTTGTTATGATATTGGCGTTTTTATATTTCAAATTTATATTTATATCTTCATTTTTTTATAAAAAGTTAAGTTAATTTCCTTTAAAATGAAAAAAGTTGTTTTTCTCAAAATCAAAAATATGCCTCGAAAACCAAAATTCAAAATGTTCCATGCGTTGCAATTTTTGTCCGATTACAACAAAACTTTCCAAAAGTATTCTTCTAATATGTAATTATAACTTCTTGGATGCATTGTAGTAAAAGTCATAGGGTGAAAGAAGAAATTAAAGTTTTTTATGTATAAAGTCATTAAAATTCTTGAAAATTTCATATAAAAATTTGCGTTTACTTATAGTTTGTAAATTATCATATAAAACATTACTTTACATGCATAAATTTCTAAAGAATTGCTTAAAGAAGTTAAATCAGTTAAAAATATGAAATTTAAAAAAAATCAAAACGCATGGAACGTTTTGAAATTTTTAAATTATCGTTAAATTTTTTTAAAAAATTTTTTAATTTCTTAAAAACTACTCATTTTTTTCTCACCAAATTTTTTATATGGTTTTAGTTATAACTTAAATACTGGCATTCAAAATTTGGAGCATGTGTGGAACAAATTTTAAAAAAAAATTTCATGTCCACTGTAGCCTTAATAAAATTTGTGACATAGTTAAGTTTTTTCAAAAGTCTGTCAATCATTCATATGATTATATTTCATGATATAATAAAATTAAAGAAATGCCGTACAGAAACGTAATCCCCCACTCCCCGTTTAACGAAAATTTATATTCCATCTTTTATGATTTTCTAAATTCTGTTATTCTACAATCATAAAAATCTATTAATTTTACGTATATCATGTGCTGAGATAAATATTATTCTGTCACAATGCTTAAGCGTTAATGAATTTTTTTCCTCTTGATCAAACTGAATTATTAAAAGTTATTTTATCTTTATTGTACATTTTATATTTTTAAAACTTGTAACGAGCTTCAAGAGGATACTATCTCTATCTATTCCTTTTTATTTTTAAATAAGTGTTGTGTGTATTTTTTTATTTCTTCACAATTATGGAAATCGCGTTCTATTTATCCATCAGCACATTCTTTCACTGTTACATTTAATAATTTTCCGTATTATAACTTTCATCATTTTTAAATATATTTTAAAGTTATATGTATTTTAAGAAAGACTTTCGATCCATTTACAAGATTCGCCTGCTATGCTCAAAGAGTAACGATTGAGAGATGCTTATTATTTTATATGAAATCTAACTCATACTGTAAATAGGTATTTT
This sequence comes from Trichonephila clavata, assembly GCA_019973975.1. NCBI lineage: Eukaryota > Metazoa > Arthropoda > Arachnida > Araneae > Nephilidae > Trichonephila > Trichonephila clavata. The sequence goes on along the minus strand of BMAO01035397.1, from coordinate 77,815 downwards.
ATCTAATTTTGGAATACAGATGGCGTTTAATTTTCAAATAAGGGGAAAACCTCTAAAATATTCCATAAAAAACTGGTAAATTTTATGTGGAACAAGAAGTATATATTGAAACAACGTTCGAATACATTCATATAAATACATTTCAATCTTAAGGTATCCGACTACTTGAATACTACGAAAATGTTTGTTTTTTTTAAAAATGGAGATAAGGAGATATTTTTTTTTGTTTTTGTTTTCAGAATTGTTTAGAACATTTTAAAAATATGCTATAATTAGAAAGATAAAAAGAAATTATCATTACTAAAATGGGGAAAAAATTTGGTAAATATTTACAAAAATTACATAAACGGTGCCCATTCTATACCAAAAGTTTATGAACAAATTTTCAATTTTGATGTGTTGTTTTTGATATTCGTATTTGAAATGACTTTTAGGATAAGAGATATGTTAATTTTTATAAAACTAGAGAATTTTATCTTATTTATTATAAGAAATTGATTTAAAAATAGTGATTATATTCACATAAGGAACTGTAAATTTTGTAATTAAACAATGATTGATAAATTTGAAGGTTAAAACACTTCTACTATTATACATAATATACACTCACAAAATTTCAGTTAATTATTCTGAAACTTTTTCAGCAATCGCTGTCTTGGGCATTTAAACAAAAACACTTTTCGAGTAAAACGTGTTTTAAAGTATGACATCTTGCTTAAAGTAATGACATCTGTTTTTGCTAAAACACTTGTAGGTTTTGTTCTAGTGAATGGAAAGTAATGAACTTGGTATTTTTATTAAGCTAATAAGATGGCCTATAAATAAAATCATCAAAGGATTTTGTCTATTTTTGGTAAAATTAAAAATTTTAGGGTGGTCGGATACTTTAATAAAGTGTATTGGATTAAAATTTTGAGATTTATAAGAAAAACATTTTCATTTATTGACGTGTAGTAAATGCATTTTGGAGAATATTTTATATTTATTTTTATTGTAGGGCAAAAATAAAAGATTCTTGTATGTCTGAAAAGTAAGAAGCTCACAAAAATGTTCAGAACTATTTACAATATATATTATTATACACTATGAATTTTATATTAACCTTCTTTTGTTCTCTTTATCCATATTTCTTATTACAAAACAAGCGTTTAATAAGAAGATGGATTCTTCCATCATTTGATACTGAAGCTACACGGGCTAGATTTCATCGATTAGTTTAATAATAGTAACCGAATCTATGTCAGTTAATATATGAGAATATTTAGCATAAGTATTTTATAATTGAACTCCAGGGTCAGAAGAGTCCATTTACAATATATCCATAATATATAATTGGGAGGAGTTATGTATCACAAGATTAGCATAAGTGTCTTATGATTGAATATCTGGGTCAGATGTGCATTTACAAAACCGTCAGAAATATTTGATTTGAGATTTGTTTCACGACAAGTAAACTTTTTAATCCATGAATTGATGTAATATTTAATTCATGTCATACTCTCTTCGGCATCATAGGGGCTATTGAGGACAAACCTCTTAATTCTGAACCCCCTTTAAGTAATGAAGACAACACTAGAGCAGCATCCCATACTAAAACATCACACAACGCCAAAATGAGGACTTTGAGCCTCTATAAATTTAACGTGAATCAGGACCTCTACAAGCTAGGTCTTCATTGACACCAGGGCATGAACTCGCAATTCACTAACCCAGAGTTTGTGACCATGGCTTTAATTCGACAAAATAAAATGCATTTTTCTAAGAGTATGAATCTGAATACATATAGCTTTAAAGAGAATACATGAATTAATAATTTCAATGCAGTTAACTGTGAAGATGTTGTTGTTGAATAGCACTGGATTTTTTTTTTTTAACATTTATAAACCCGTGCACCACCGAACGTATAACACGGGGTAAACAACACAGACAGAAGAGAAAGGATACAACACAAACATCCATGCCTTCTCCGGATTCGAACCCAGTCCCTGCGGCACCGCAGTCAGCTTCACTGACCACTATACCGGATGGCGGCAATAGCACTGGATTGTACTATATATTTTTATAACGCATCTTTTCAGATTGCGTTTCAAAAATAAAGGCGCAATATATAAACTACAAATCTATAAATATTTGTATAAACTTAAAACTACAATATATATATATGTGTGTGTGAAAAATTCCAAATTTTGTATTTGATTCAAATTGTGTCCTGATATAAAAGATAATTTAAATCCTACTCATTTTCTTACTATCATTTTAGTAATCAAAAATACATTTTTTTCATTACACACATGTTATTCAATAAATTAATAACACTATGATAGGTACATATCTCTCCAAATAAGAGATGTAACATTATAAATAGCCAAAACTTCTAAAAACACAACAATTTTTTAGCTCATGGACTTTCAGTCTTTCATTAAACTTGTTTTGTATTGCCACAGCAACACACAACACTGAAAACCAAGATAATTCTTTCAAATAACTTTATTATACACAATAAATAGGACTTATTGCTATTCTTAATTAGTGAAAGTGCAACTGGTTTCCTTTAGGTCTTCTGCTAACCCCCAGGAAGAAACTATTTTGAATAAATGGTTTGATTTGAAATAGTCTTTCCAAGTTACGGGAAAAGAGTTCGAAGAGGATCAATCAGATGGTTGATGTTAGTTTAAATCATAGATTTAAAAATTTATAGCTGAATTTTTCTTTAACCGAGAAACAGATGGTTAGTAGCCTTGCAGTTAAAGTTCAAGGAATTTAGCCAAGTATTCACACTAATAAATATCATTAGTCAAAATTATTGGAAAATATTTAAGTTGATTCTCTCCTTGTTAGATACAGCAAAAATTAATATTAATCAAAGGAGATAAAAATAAAAGGTTTGTTGATTTTTTTAAAAAGTATTTTCCTTCGTGAGCACACCGCGAGTAGATATTTGCTGAAAAAGTTATAAAATAGCAAAATTACCATATCTTACTATTGTATTTTTCATTCCTTTTTATTTTTATGGACGTGTTTTCACGTATGTCTTTTAAATCACAACATCTATAGTATTATTTATTCCATAGTATGTTTGTATTTGATAGTCGTAAAGTGGAGTAATTATGAAAAGTAAAGTTTATTTTATTGAATGAACATTCTAGTCAAATCTACTTTAATCCCATATTTTATTTATGTTGAAGTTAGAACTAATGGTAATATGATCCTTAGGCATCTTTTAGTTTAAAAGAATAGTTATGTGATAAACTATCCTAGATTTAACTCATATAAACCATGTGGTTGTATAGGAAATAGAAATATAATCTTGTGTGACAGAAATGAAGAAGAAACCTTATGAATATTTTTGTTGTTTCAATCAATTTTTGTACTGTATCAAGGCTGACATTTAGAATCTTTGAGAATATGCATTCGAATTTTGTAATAAGCAGAGAAAAGAGCTGTGAGGTATAACAAAATATCGAAAAATTCATATAATAGCAGGTGGTTATAAGACATACACGTATCATCAAAGCTTCTAAAAATACATTTTTTTTTTTTACTTTGGATGAAACCAATCTTCAAACTACCATTACAGAAAAAGAGCTGAAAGTAGGAAATATAACATTAAACATGCAATTTAAACATGCAAAACGGATTTCTTTGAAAGGAATAAGAAGCAAATTTAAAAAATTTGATCCATCTCTATGTAAAATGGATTACTTCAAAAGAAGTAAGGAGTGTAAAAATAAGAATAAAGTTCCTTTTATATGTAAAATATCCGTAGCTCTTCAAGAAAGAAACCATCGACTGATAGTACTAACGAATCTGAATTTGTGGATTCAGTTACAGATCGCGCCACATATTGACGATAGATAAATATTCAGGAATTTTTTTTTAATTTTGTATTTATTTCATAAAGTACACGATGAATGTATTTTTGTCCGTATATTTTTAGTGAGTATTGTAAAAATTGAGCAGAAGAAATTTATCAAAATTAACATTATTTATTTATTTTTATATGAATAATAACTATTAACTTTTTACAATTATCCTCTCAGATAACATTAGGTAACAGAAAGAAACTTTTGTTGTTTCCTAGTTTTAAGTAGCCTATTCTTACTAGTTTTGGGTTGAAAAAAAATGAATACGTAAATGAAATTTATTTATTAGGTCTTGTTTTTAAGATATACCACAGCCATCTATCAATTTATTGGTAAATTGGAAGAACAAAACATTACTAACTAATACATTAAGTACAATAAGTCATGTTTCTAGAAACCGTGTTCATAATCAGAAATCAGTAGTATTTTTTAGTTTATTTCCTGTGAACATTCCCTTTTAAATGGCCTCTTGTATACCGAAACCCGAGTATCCCGAGTTATCCCTGTACTGTTTGCGAGCATTGATTCATCCCGACGATCCTGATATATACGTTCCATTGCTAAAATATCTTGATGAAACCTTTCATCGTGTTCACATGGCTTGCAATTCCACAGTTTTTAGGGAAAAAATCAAGATGGGAATGTAAAAAATGGATCTTTAGAGACATAGCATTCTCGGTCATGAAAATTTTGTAGGAGTTCTTTCACCAATTGTTGATAGTTTTCATCCTTTTTGCTGTCTAAAACTCTTTATACCACGCTTATCTTTGAGACCTAAATATAATTGAATTGATTTATCCTGAGTTGTAAGATGAAAAACAGCGAATATCACTTGAATATTGCTCTATTGGCTGTTCTTTATTCTACCGATGTTCTAGGTTAGACTTAAAACACACCTGAAGAAAGGTGGCGCGGTTACACGCCTTTCCTTGAAATAATAATAGTTTCTGAAGCAAGAGCTTCCATCTGCCCTCTCAAATGAACATCCAGAAGATCATACACAGAAAGATGAGTAAAAATACAGCTATTTATGAATAGCGACTTTTAATTCTTAAAAACAAGAGCTAATATGAAGTTTTTATGATGATTTTCGTGTTTAGCAAACCAAAATACTTCACAATAAAATATTTTTGAGCCCGAAATAATTTTGATGTTACCTAGTGTACTTGCTCATTATATTTGATTACGGTTATATGGAGGAAAGATAATTATTAATCGGAATCTACCTATGGGGAAAAAATGCTCTATAATATGCAAATCACAGGAAAAAATAATAAAATTTTAAATTTAACACACATTGCCACAAGGAATTGAAGTTTCGAAAAGAAATGGCAACTATTGGTTAATAGCTATTAGACTCGACATAAAATTATTTTTCTACAATATCATTATCCAAAAACGATGAGTATCGATAAATAAGCCCTGATTGAGTAGTATAATGTATGTACATTGGAACCTTTTAAAGCCTCGGCTCTCTCTCCCCGCACCGTTGAATCAGTACAATCCAAGCTTTTCCCGTTTATCACTTTATCGTGCACTGCATTTTCGACAGTAGACTTTTAAAAAAAAGCAATATTAACGAAGCTGTTCAATGTACCTTCTGTTGTTTTTTCTTGTATCTATTTAGTAGGTGTCCTCTCATCGAAATAAATGCTAAAAAGTACTAAAATACCCCTCTTTCTTCAATAAAAATTACTTTGTCATTGTACTATAAAAAAGCTCAAATACCTAAATTTCATTCCCCTTCATTTCCTCACCCCCCTTTAAACATTTTTTTCACATAAATAGATTTTGTAATTCTAAAAAAAATTGATTTTCACATTTATAAATATCAAACTGGAAATATGATTCACAATGAGATGAACTTTTGTAACTTTATTATAATATTAAAATGATTCAAAAGCGCCATAAACAATATCTCCCTTATCTTACAATCAAAACAATGCGACAGATAGTGTAAGACTGTGTCATATAAGCATAGTCAAAGCATAATAATACACTAAATTAAATTTTCCTTAAAAAAATATTCATAGCTAATTAATTTTAGCATTAGTGGAAAATACCCTTAAAGGGACGATGAATCATTAAATATATTTTATTAAATTAATAACTTAATTAACTGAAAATGGAATCAATACAGCAAATGATTATTATGTAACTCAATTTAAATATATTGTTTTGAAAAATTATTATAAACTGATTTTTTTTTAAATTAAATTTTATAAACTATTTTTAAAAATGCTCCTTGCACATTAGTTTTTAAGATATCTACATATTTTTTGTTATATATATATATATATATATATATATATAGCAGTAAATAATTCAAATATATATATATATATGAACCACAACAAAATATATATGTGCATGTATTTGAAATTCAGAATAAAATTTGTTGAAAAAACAATAAATTTTCTTTACTATATGAAATATTTCACCAATTATCATACATTCAAAGATTTCAAAACAATACGAAATATGATCCGTTGAATATTTTAGAAAAATTGTGCACAAATTTGTGAATTATATCATCTTTCAAAATTTGTGAAAATTTCAAAGACATATGACGTAATTTGAAACGCAAGGAGCATTATGCTTAAGGCAATATGGTACCATCCACACAATTTTTTTTATTTTTAATATTTGATATTTGATTTTAAATGTATTTCATAAAGGTTAATGTTTAATAATAATTCCATACAAAAAGATTTTAATTTGTTGCAAAATGTTTGTAAAATTAAACTTGTTTTTAGCTTTTTTAAGCATTTTTTAAATCCCTCAGGCTTTTTTAAATATGTCTCTTTTTATTCAAAGATTTTTTTCCAAGTACCTTATACTATACTACATAAAACTGTGCATGTTTTTTTTCTGCTACCTCTCTTTAATTTTTTATTAATTTTTTTGTAGTTAAACTCCCAAATATTCTCAAAAAAACATTAATTTTGATTTTGAAATTTTTTAGAGAAAGTACTAAACATGTTACAGCTAATTCCATGCACAGTTTTACAAAACATACATTTCAGAACATGTATAAAAAATTTCAAACCCATACTTCCATTATCAAAAAAGCCTTAGGGTTTTGAATAACAGTATATGTACAAAAATTCAACATGCAGAAATATGAGTTTGAAGTTTTCATTCCATGAATAGCATGATATAATATTCATCGAATAGTCTGAAACTTTTATGAACTGTTAATTAGCTTATTTAAAACTACTTACCATAAAAAATTGCACAAATGTAGAACAATTAAACAGTACACTGCCATAATGAATACATAGAAAAAAACGAATGAAAGATCAATATTTCATAAAAATTTATCTTAATAATTGTAATAAAAAATAAATACACACACTTCAGAACTAATTCCATGCTCAGAGCTAATGCACAACATGTACAAAATATGGATATGCCTTTATTTTTTATTTCCATGATTTTAAAAGCCTTCGCATGTTAAATATTGTACACGAATAAAAGCAAAATCAAATAACAATTTATAGGTAAAATACATCAAAATCTAAGAACTCTATATGTGCATTTGTTTAAATAAATATCTTAAAATATTTTAATAATAAAAGTGTTGAATCTCGCACACATGGGATAAAAAACAATCACCAAAAACAAATATATAAAAATGGGAGAGTTTTTCTATTCTTGCGAATTAGATTTTTAACTATCTGAGTTATCAAAATGAGATTTAGTATTTGTGCTTTGGGAGAATTCGTTTTATTAAAGTTTTAATTTCATTCATAATAATATGATAAAAAACACGTTCACCTTTTAAATCTTGACCAAATCCAATTGATCTTCCCAGTAAATAATTCACAAACTAGAATTTTTCCCTGAATTTCACAATTCTTTCTTAAAATGATTTATTGCTGCATATATAATGTCAATCTCATTGATGCGCATTAGAAAAATAATTAATTCATTTTTATCAGGCTCTTTTCTAGCAGATAATCTGAAATGTAGACGTGGTAGTTGCTGTTTAGCATCGAACATTGCTCCATTACTTAATGAAAAATGCAGGTAAAGCTTTGAAATTTTGCAGGCATATTTATAAAGGTTCGGGGTATCAAATAAGCCAATAAAAATTTTCGGCAGTTTAATGATTTTTAGGGTACCATATCGCCTTAGCAAAGAAAAGAAAACATTTCGGAACAAAGAAAATAACATTTTAAACATTTATTTGAGTAACATAAAAATAATAATTCAGTAATTATTAGTTAAAATGACAAAAATCTTTGACAGAATTATTTTATGAAATATAAGGAATATTATTAGTATAAAAAATTAAAACTGCAATTTTGACAAAATTTTGACATTGAGACGGTCCACTATCACCTTAAAACGCATACATTTTAGCTATATTTCCTCTTCCACCAGCGTAATTTTAGATTTATATACTAGTATTTATAAATATTTATAAATATAAATTCATAACTAGTGAGCACCAGTTTCTAATATGAAAGTCATGAATGACCAAATCAATGACTTTCTCACAAAATTTATTCCCACTTACTTCAAATTCAAATATACTTCAAAATTTTACCAGAAATCTAGGAATTTGGCAAGGAATTTGAAAACTCAAGGGCAACTTTTATCGTTATATCATGTCCCAAAAGAACGAAACATGATTTCAAAAACTTGGTTCAACAGATCTAGTGGGGATATATAGGATTTTATAATGAAGTTTATAAACGAAACTCAAAGCTGGGAACATTTTTCAAATGATTAGAAATTCGCTATAAATATGCAGGTCAGGACTCAATAGCGCTTTCAGAACGATCACATAAAAAGCACTGAAGCTAGACAAGTATTATGACTTAAGCGAGTCAGAAAATTACCCGACAAGAGATGCTATGCTTCGTTAATTTTGTGAGAGTGAAAGGGAACATATATAAGTGAATAACAGCGAAATCCTAGAAAGGGAATGGATTTTTACCGTGTTTTTGCTTAAATTGTGTAGCACGATGGCAATACTTTGATGTAGATGTAGAAGCAAAGTATATCTTTTATTTTTCAAAATCATTAATATGGAGGTTATGACCTAATAAATCATTCGTGGGGAGGACAGTTCATGCTTCGCCATATTACCATATGAACACATATGAGATATGAACAATCGGTATTCAATCAATTTCCTTGTCATGTGCTCATGTGCATATTATCCTTAACTGTAAATTAGAATATGAAATTTTATGAATAAAATATTTCGTAAAATTATTCAGTCTATATGGTTAAAATGGTTTTTGCTTCTTGTGGTTTAACTTCACTAAATATAATTTAAATGTCACAAAAGTTTCCTTGATAAAATATAGGGTCTTATAATAGATGAGTTGCAGATTCGGAACTCTTAATTCTAAGCAAAAACCACAGAGAGTGATTCATATTTAATACTCATAAATTCGCCATGTGTGTATAATTTTGATGCGAAAAGAAGATGACCTCATCATATGAATATCTATCAGAATTATGAGGTACATTACCTGTGTTAAGTGGATCTTAACATCTGGTACTTAATCAAACTAAATTAAATGCAACGAAATGTGCTTGAATTTCAATTCCTTTCCAACGCAAATTTACAATTAATGAAATTACTCATTTTATTATCTGATTCTTCCTTCAAATATTTAAAATGTACACGCTTTTAACATATTTTGAATTAAATTCTTGTGAGTTTTAAAAGCTTCAATTGAATAAAAACTTAGAATCTTTCTTAGAACCCAAACCTGTTTCAGAAATAAATTACGCATTCAAATGTAACATATCCCCCCAATTACTCGAAAAATGAATGTGTTTGAAGTACTATAGATTTTATAAAACGTTATTGTACATTTAATACAATTAACATTTTATATTATGCATCTGAGAGTGCACATTCAAAAAATAAATTATACATATTCAATCACTAAATTTTACTATTACAAAGCTTTTTAATTTTCAATTTTAACCACAAGTTGTTTTTAATAAAAGTATTTTGTTATTTTTAAACACCACTTTTCTATAATGTCAAATTAAAATTCCATAATATATAAAGCTGTTACATAAAACTATTATTGAGTTAGTTCATAAGTGTGTTTTTAAATTAAATAATTTCACAAATCATAAAATAACATTTTAATAAACCATTTTCAAATCTCTTATGCGTAGAAAATATTAATCATCCTCTTCTTGATTTAATTCTGCAGCTGGGTAAAAAGCTACTTATTTTTATAAGTAAAGAAACTAATTGCTTATAATTTATTCTGATAATTGTGGGAACATTTATGACAATGCATGATACTTTTAAAAGGTGTTTGTTGTGAAACAAATACGTTGTCTTTCAGTTCATTACAAAGTTAAGGAGAAAATTAATAGTAAAAAATATTTGATTTCGTGGTAAAATTTCTGAATCATTTGTGATATTACAAAACCAAAATATGTTAATTAATATACATACATTGTTTGACAAATTTCATAAAAAAAAGTAAACTTTCTCTTTTGAATATTTAACGCCGATTTTATTTCTAATTATTAGAGTTTGAATGTTACATTTAAATTAATTTTATTTATTCTTGCTCCGTATTTCTCTTTTTTCTAGGAAATGTTTTCGATTAATGGTATGAACCGAAAGGACTCCATGTAATACTATATAAGTATGATGTTGAGAATTCATTCCTCAAAAATTACGGTAAAATCCGGCGTATAACGAGCAGTCTTAACACACACACAAAAAAAGATCGAAATTCAAGGTACTTGTTTTACGCCGGATATGAAAATGAGAGCGTTTAAAATAAGAAAAAGAGATGAGCATAAAAAAGGTTTGATTCTACATATATCGAAACATATTTTTTTCAAGAAATGACATTTTTTAGGAACTTAAAGAGTGATCATTCTGTAGAAGTATGTTATTTTTTTAAAGCCTTTAGGATTATACCTTGGAGAAGTGACTTTAAAACATAAGCGCAATGCATACGTTCATTTCAGGATTCTTTGTAAAATTGGGTGTTGCGCGTTATAATCCGGATATAACCGTAATTCATGAACTTTATGCATCGAGGGTAAATTTTTGTACAATAACTGTTTTAAAATGGGGGTTTTATGATCAATCTGAATACTGAAACCTCATAATTCCGATGAATTAAAATGAACTTTACCCTCTTAAATAGTATATACAAATATCTTACATTATGTTTTTGGTTAAAATCTTTCAATGATAAATTATTTTAAAATTAAACTATCTCTTATTCCCCCTAACTTGATTTGAATTCCTTGTTACAGTTTAAAAATAATTTTATTCATATTACCCTATACTTCACCGTTAATTACGCTAGAATCTTAAATTTGAAAAAAAATATGGAAAATTAGAAAATAGTTATACATTATCACATATCAACTTCAGTTTACTAATTAACTTTCTATATATTATTTACCATATTTATCTACAGCAACGAACTATGTTTTTTCCCCTTATTTTTTTGAAAGGCAAATAAATATTCGTTTTAATTTCTTCAGTTATTTCATAAAATAATTGTTTTGAATTTTCATTGTGTACTATAGATTTCAGAGGCATCTAAAAGCGGAAGTATTTGCATGTCAAGTTACATCAAAGTTTGCTATTCCTTTACCATGTAATCAAATGGGATGTTGTGAAAGTTTCTCGCAAATGGGCGTAAATTAGATGAAAGCAACATAGTGAAATATTATGTATTGCAACATTTTGGAATTGAAATAGAAATACTGGACTCATAAATGTAGTATCTACAATCTTATTGAAGAAAAGCAATACTGCATTCAAATATATTTCTTCATGAATCGCAAAAAAAATATTTACTCCATCCTATCTGAGTAATGTGTAATGAAATATGTATATATAAAAGGCATAGTGTTTTCATTTAAAAAGTTTTACACATACACACATCGTTAGTGAAATAAATTTAAAGAAGCAGAGTTTATTGGTTGTCTAATTTGGGAACAACTTGGAATATTTGAAAGGAAAGAAAATTGAATATAAGTAAAAATAATCGAATGATAATAAGGAAACAGGGACAGTTTGAATAAGGAAAGACATGCTGTAATGTAAAATAAAATATTAAAATAAATAACAGGAGTTATATTCCTTTCTCTCTATGATCTTATGGTCTTTGGCGGTACTTTCCCAAGCTTTACTCTCCAATCGAAACCAAAACTAAAATATAATGATTTAGCAAATATGTGGAAATAAATATACAATCCAATTAAAAACCGGAGCAGTCTCTCTGTGAATGTGTGGTGGCTTTGTCTTAATGAATGAAAAATAAACTGTGTGTTCCCGGAACGCCTTCATGCCTACTTCGAATCTTTATATAAATATGTATATATCTGTACTGCTGTAAAATGATGAGATGAGAAAAAATCCAAATATTTTTAGCAATTAAACTATATTATATTTTAGTAATGGCCCAAATTTATGTATTTTTGGAAATTGTCAGTGATTACTGTTGTATTTCCTCTTCAACACCGGCTTAGCAGCTTAATTTTAAATTTGATTTCATTACCGGATATTAAACTTTTAAAAAATTTTAAATTTTGTTTTTGATTACAAACTGAAATACATTTATCATATTAAAATTTAAACATCATAGCAACAATTCATTTTTTGATTAAGCGTCTATGTTTTAAAATCAATTAGGGAAAATCATTTACAAGTATTTCATAAAAAATACTTTTTTAAAATAATGTCTATAATTAATTTTTATTTGAAAGCACAATGCTATTAATAACCTATTTTAAAACTTATGTTTCTCAGGGAGTTTAAGAAAGCTATTTTAATGTAAGGTACTCTTAAGAATTTGGGGGGGAAATAATATTTCCTCCCCTTTCTGAAATGTTAAAATTCATTAGTAAATGAATAGCTGAGTTCTTAACATTCGTCTTTCCACTCCTTAAATTGAAATTTTAATCTTTTTGGATATCGAAAAATTAATAATTGAATATAAGTACTTTGCAATATAAGCATTGTCTTTAACTCATATGAACAAGAAAATATGTAACATGTTTAGTTTTTTCTCTCTCTTATGCGTCGACAATGAGTCTTTAAATTTATAATTTTGCACCTGAGAAAAACGTATGTTGCCAAACAGACACTAAAATAATAGAAAACACTGCTTGATTTGCTCAGAATGGAGTAACTCATAATGACTTTTAACAGCATTTGCGTAAAAAAATTCAGCAAAACGCGCGATTCATAAATAACTCAAATAAAAATCCATGGCAAAAAACTAATAAGCGTAAATAAACTTCACAGATTCCAAATGAGTTGTTAAGAGAATTATCATCTTAGGGTGATTCAATTCAAAAACCACAAACAAAGGAGAAAGTGTTGTATTTATATCGCGCTGTAAAGCTGCACAAGTGCTATTGATGATTGAGCTCGTAATTTTGAACCATGGTCAAGTAAAAGAAGACGACACCTGAGCTAGTATCCCCTCCCCTATTTGTCAAATACGCTCATCGTTTAAAAGGATGTACACAAATTAGAAAATATTTAATGCTACTTTCAATAAATATTTTGTTATTTAAAGATTCATTGTTATTAAATAAATGCGTATAACAACGCTTTCTTGTTTTTTTTAATCATTTGGATACTGTCTTTGTGAGATTTTAAATCTAATATTCTTTTTATTCCCCCCTACAATTTTTAAGAAGAAAATAATTACGCATCATTTAAATAATTTCTAAGGATTACGTTTATCTTATAAGATTTTCAAACGTTAGCTTTTTGCATAAAATTTCGCAACAATAATATCTTACATAAGATATTTGAACTTGAAACAATTCATTTGTTTTCCAAAAATATGAGCCCAATGTAATTGCAATGCTTTTGTTTCCTTTGCTTTTTTTTTAGTAAACTTAACATAAATAGTTACGCATAAGAAAGTATATCAACGGATATTCACAAAACGTTAAATATCTGTGAGAAATAAACTGCGATGATTTCCACAATATTTGTTTCTTTTTTTTCCAAATCATAAGTTAAAAAGAACGTGGAGATTAGAACAGCAAATAATAGAAAATCATCATAAATCAAAAACGCTAACAATAAAAATAAAAATAAAATTTTTTTAAAAAATGCCTTTTCCATGTCATGAACAGAAAAGAATTAGTAGCGCATCTATCATGGTTAAAAATTAGATATAACATTGCCATGTGTGTTTTTTTTTCAACCGAGCATCAAGCACTACGTTTAATGGAACATTTATGTTTTGAGTAATATTTATTTTTTTACTATCATATAGTGCCCCTACTATGGTTAACGATGAAATATGGCATTGTGTGTTGACCGATTTTAGTCAAAAACATTTTACAAAGACAATGTCATTAGATACTTAAATTTAAAATTTTAACAGATGCCAGAATTTTTTTTTTCTTTCTGTAAAAAGCAAATAAAATAGAGTTGAAAAATAAAAAAAATAAAGATAACTTTTAAACAATAGATAAATTATTAAAAGGCATCAATATCAGTATGAGATGAAAAATTATGTCTTGATTAATGATTATACACACATACGAGGGTGAGTCAGAAAATGAGTTTCCAATGTCGACTGTGGTCAGAGTTGAATATGAAAGTCAAAACAAAAAGAATGAGACATTAAAGATAAGACGTAACTTTAATTTTCCAAATAAGTACCAAGTACATTGAGACATTTATCATACCGCTTGATAAGCTTCAAAAATCCCTATAGAGAAATTCAAAGCTTTGCATACGGCATTTTGTGGGAACTTTTTGGAGGTTGGAACCATTAATGCAACGCGGTACAGTGATACCCTGTCGAAATTGAAAGAGGTGATTCGAAAAAGCGACCTGGGCTTCTCAAGTTAGGGTTTGCAATCACGTGTTATATTTTCAATCCCGGGATTTGGAAAGTTTGGATTTGCATAATAAAACTGAAAATATAGTTAAAAATTGGTTTAGTGTTATTTTTTTATTGAATCAAATAAAAAAACTTAATTCTTCATAAAAACAAATAAAAAAGTACGTAATGAAATTTAAAAAAAAAACATTTCTCCATATCTTGTGTCTTTGCAAATAAGCTTTTGAAAAACGCAGCTCGTCCAGCGTTTCATCATTCATACGGCATCATATTTTTGATACAAATTATCCGCCGAATAAAATGCTCGTTCAGATTCTGACTAGTAAAAAATTATCATCATTAAATATAAAAATGTTTTTCTAGGTAGTCAACACATTTACCTCCATTTTCAAAAAAAAAAAAATTGAATTCTTGAGGACAGTGTCTTAAATTTAATAGACCTATTTGGTAAGTTTAAGTAGTTCTTCTGCTAGAATTAATGTGGTTTTTGTGTACAAATTGATTCAGTTATCGAATCAAAATTTTAATCAATTTCACGTCATATGAAATAGAAGATCCAATTGCATGAGCTGCTAGTAATGTAGTGGGATTTGAAGTGTCAAGCCTTTCAAGTAGGTCCGCAATTAATTTACAAAAGCGTTTCTTAAACTGTGGGGCACGCCCCTCTAGGGGGAATGATAACTCTATGAAGGGGGTGCGAGCAAATTGAAAATTCAAAAACAAAAGATTATCTAAAAAATTTATAATTTGCTGAAGTAAATAAAAAAATACATTTTGATATAATAAATAAAAAATACACATTTATTCTGATATAATACACTTATAAACCTATCAGTACTGTGTTAGCTACTAAGTTAAAAACAAGTTTGATAATTACCAGTGACCTTATGGGTTTGTACTAACACTTATCTTAATAATTTGTACGATTTATAATTAATCCCTTAAATGCCGTTGAAAAGTTACGCGATTTGTTCTTCAATGCCACCATTTTCCACGTAGACACGTGAATGTGATGTTTTTTGGAGGGGAGGTGAGAGCAAATCCTCTGTAAAATAAACAATTCCTTCGCA
This sequence comes from Trichonephila clavata, assembly GCA_019973975.1. NCBI lineage: Eukaryota > Metazoa > Arthropoda > Arachnida > Araneae > Nephilidae > Trichonephila > Trichonephila clavata. The sequence goes on along the minus strand of BMAO01035397.1, from coordinate 62,044 downwards.
AACACTGTCAAGATCCTTTTATTGCATTCTAAAGCCTTCGGAATAATTTTAGGGAAAGCATTGCACAGACATAATCGTACTTCTCAAAGACGTATATATACGTGGAGAAAATCAATGTTTGGGTTGAGTGAGACGTTTATATACGCCGGTGTCACTTAAGAGGTTAAAGTCGTATTGTAGCTTTAGCGTCAAAGAATAGCATTGTTGAATTCAATACACTGCTATTGTATGGATGGGGGGCGCGATGAACATTATGATTTAATATTGGGTCACGCAAATATTGAAAGTTTGAGAAGCACTGATTTACAATGTTTAATTGAAGAAGGAACTTTGACAAAATCTATTTCTGAGATGCTGCGTACATTATTGTTTAAGTATTGCTGTGAACCACGCTTAGATCTGTGCAACATTCTCCCATACGAGAAATGAGAGTTGTATGTACATATATTTTATTTATAGCACTCAAAATTGCACATACAAAAAAGTTCTACGCACATATTTCATAAGAAAAAATATATAAATTTTCTAAGAATTAACTTCTTAAAAAGTTTTGTCGGAAAAAAAAATTTTAGAATATAATTGAGACAAAACTAAATTAAGGGATTAGTTATTTTAATACCGGGATTTCGGGTTGGGAAAAAATAGCGGGATCCCGTAATTTCGCGATCTAGGGGCTGCAAACCCTATCTCAGATCTGGCGTTCTGTTGTTGGATGACAAAGTGAGACCACACCCAGCGACGGCAACATAAAGCCATCTTGCAAATATTGGTAGGAAGCACCTACACCTTCCGCCATACAATCCTGATCTTACACCTAGTGGCTTTCATCTATTTTCGGCATTGAAGAAGAATCTCGCTTGAAGGCGCTTTGGAAGCAATGCTGAAGTCAAATATGCTGTTAAACGCTTCTTCTGTATGCAAAGCCCTGAATTTTTCTTGGAGGGCTTTTAGAAGCTTATAAAATGTATGACAAATGTCTAAATGTACTCGGCACTTATGCGGAAAAGTAAAGTTATGTCTTGTCAATAATGTCACATTCTATACTTTGATTTTCATACACTACTCTGACCACAGTCGAAAGGAGAAACTTATTTTCCGACTCACCCTCGTGTACCTTAACTAGATTTTGTGTACTTACGTATTATACCATCGACCAAATCAAAATACGTCGCCAAATGCAGCGATATACAGCCAAGAGTGGAGAAGATTTCTGTGCACTTTTAAATACAGCAATAATAAGGATGACAGCATTTAACAAATTTTTTTGAACTGGTGATTTCTTTTCTTTTGGCGAAATTAGTTGACGATATAGTACGCAAATACTCCTCAGTCTTCAAGTTACAAATGTTACATTAAGACTTTAGGAATTGTTGATAGAATAGTGTTTATGTTAAAAGATTCTATGAGTAAAACGTAAGAGATAAAATGTTTAGAAAATTAAAGTTGTTCCTAATTTAATAAATTGTTGTCCCAACGATTATCTAAATCTTTTACTTTTGTGATTCTGAACGAATGAAATAAGGCCTGCCAATTTTTCATATTCATGATTTTTCACAATTTCAACTGCACTTTATTTTTCACAAAAATTTCGAAACGATTTAAGTTTCTTAAATTTTTAATACGAAAACGTACAAGCATCATGTCTCTTTGAATCATATTATACAGTTAATAAAATAAATTATATTTCACATTAATAAACATTACAAAACTTTAATTAAAATTTATTTTATATCCACTAAATAAACCTTTTAAAAAATAATCCATTATTCTTGTTTCGAACAAATAATGATAGAAGCTGTATTTAGAAGTAAATAAGTTCTTTAATGTGGAGTAAACTATCTTTGTAACTGATATAATTACTGTAAATTTAGTTCTTCATAGACCCTGCATGGAATGTCTGAATACATGCATGTGTCTGATATTTAACTCTGCGAAAAAGTGAACAGAGTGAATCGAATCGTCAGACTACTAATTTTCAGTTATAAATAGCTGGAATGCGACAAGAGAGTTCCCTGATATATATATATATATATATATATTCCTTTTAAAATGGTTGAAATAGCATTCACTAGGAATGTGTTCCATCATTCATGGACTAAGATTGTGTAATTATACGCTCTATTACTTTACTGATAAGAGAATACGAAATTATTATTTTATTAATAAACTAGACTTGTTAAACAGTTGTGCTTGGCAGTATATTATATTTGTATGCTATAATTTTATAATATGCATACTCTCAGATCTGCTTTTCTTATCAGCTTTGTTTGAGCCATATCTTAAATTAATTTGCATTTCTCAATTTCTTCAATTATATATAATTATTCATTTCACTTGAATACTGTATGCATCACATAAAATACATGGAATTAAGACAGTGATTCTCAAACTTTTCATATTTGCGACTCAATATTCAATCTTAATTTTCTTCGCCCACCCCTCATCCATAAAATAACAATACATTGAATTCAATAACACTATACTTTGACGCTAATGCCCTTAACGTATGTATACGTCTTTTTGAAGTACGATCTTTTCTGTGCACTGCCATTCATAAAATTATTCCGAAGAGGCTTCGGAATGCAATAAAAAAGACTTAGAGTTGTTTTGAAGGATTTACTTATTTCTTATTCTTTTTTCTCCCCCCCCCCATACTTCCCATGGGCACGCCTGCTTGAAAACGGGGGCATTGGGAAGCGAATGACGTATCTTTAATCGGCTGTTAAAGGGATTAATTCCAAACCGTACAAATTATCAAGTGAAGTGTTAATTTTTGTATATAACTTTATGTATGAGACAAGCCCATGGCATCACTAATGATTAATTAAGCTTGTTCTTAACTTAGTATTGTGCTGAATTAATTATAAAATACTTTACAGTACTATAAGTGTATTATATCCATTTATAAATGTATTATATCCATGTAAATGTGTATTTATTTCTTATTATGTCAGAATGCATTTTGCTTTTTTACTTCAGTAAATTAATACATTTTTCAAAGAAACTTTTTGTTTTTGACATTTTAATATGCTCGTGCCCCCTCGAAGAGTTATCGTGTCACCTAAGGAAGCACGTCCAACAGTTTGAAAATCAATTGGATTAAGGTCGTGACCAATACGGCTGAATTACTGGTTTTATCCCATATTTTGAATTAAAAATTCACTGTGTAAGGGATAAGTATTATTTGGCTTAAGATCTTTTGAGTATCACGTGCAATGTCTACGTGAATTAAGAACAAATACAGATGCCATTGTCAGTTTTAAACAATGGCTGAAATTTCGAACCCATCTGTAATATCTTATTGTGTTACCATAATGTCTCACTATGACAACACAATAAGCTATTCGAGATGTAAAAAAATGCCTCAGAACGTGAGTAAACAAAACACATGAATCCAAACATCAAATTTTATTGAAATTCAATATATTTTATTTTAATTTTTTGAATTCGAATATACTAAAAAGTAAAATTGATAATTCATAAGAAAAATTTATGATATTTGAATTTATCGGGTAACTTAAAGTTGTAATGCCGATCGGTTCCTACTTCCCTCTGAAACCCCTTGTCTATCCACAGACCCGGCTAGGTGTGTGGGAGAAACTGAATAATCAACATACATGATTCACACTAATTACTTTATTGTTACCAAAATAACAAGCAGACACACTAACAATATAGTTAAGATAACAGGTCAGATAGTAGAGTGCGGTGGTGAGACTCAATAGCCTGGGGATAATAATACGGACCCTCAACTGATTCCACGATAACTTAAACGAACTCAATATCAACTTCGTCCGCGCACTAATAAGTTAAACTTCTATTTAAATAAGGATCACAATATCTGCACTTTTAAGAAGTTGAGTTCTACACTTGAACTATGAAGGCGATCCTTATCTGGATTTGATCACCGTCGATTGATCCACTCTCAGTAAACTTCCAATGATAAACTCCAAATGCACTTAATAATTCCACGATCCTTCCCTGTTCAACTATCCAACCAACTCACCAACTAACTTGCCAACTATTCAAACTCGCGAATACAGAATTTATATAATATATTTAATTTGCATAATCAGGCTTCCTTCACTCGGAGAAAGTTGGTTGAAATAAATAATTTTCTAAAAGAGTCCTGAAAGGATTAGTAGAGCCACGTATAGATATGTCACAAAGTAAGGCACATTTAATCATTCAATTCTCTCTTTGTCCTAGGTTACTTAATACGAAATACATCTTTCAGAGCAGTGCAAGTTTCGAAATGTATGCAAATTAATATAATTATTACACTTTAGCTACTGTTCATAATTATGTGTCATTACAATTTAAAACACTCAATAAATACTCATTTTTTATTGCTGTAATTAAAAAAATCATTTAATATTTTGCATATGTAATAAGTTATGATGAAAATAAATTTATTTAAATAATGCAGGTTCAAATATATTTTTTACTAATCTCAAGATAGGATTTTAAGGCCGAAAATTATTTTTATCTAAGAATTGTATCCTGATTTTGTGTCAAATTGAATAATTTGAACTATTTATAATAAAAGAGTTTTTAATAACAATATTAGACATAATTTGAACAGTACTTTAATGTAAGCAACATCAAATCTTCAGCATGAAGAGGACTCATATTTTACTTCATTTTGGATTTATCCCTTTGAGATATGTAGGATCTAGTTTTAAGTTACTCAGTTATTTTTAATAGGAATTGAACATTGTAAAACATTGTTACGAATTTTGGGTAATGAAAGCTTAAAATAGTGTAAATAATTTATATCTGGATGTGTAGTTCGTTAATAGTACTTTCTGTTTATGCTAAAATTGTAATATTGTCAAACAACGTTGCCCCTTACATTATAATGGCGCTTCAATCGAAACTTGACGAAATACTGGCAATACAGCCAAATTGGCATCATTTTAGATGATTTTTCTATCATATGGATGCCTCTGGAAATTTCTGGAGAAATCAATTAACCTTAAGATCTATGAAGTAGGCGGATCTTTCGAGAAAGAGCCTTGCAGCCTATAAATTGGGATCGCTCGCTAAAACTGAGTTAGTATTACTTCGGTTATTGAAAAGGAAGAGGTTGCTTGTGCATAATCTTTATCATACTTGTATTTTAGACACTAATAGTTGTGCCTGAGCGCTGTGGAAGATATGTAAACCCACTGGGACTTATTAAGGGAATTTTAGTGCAGTGTCCTGTACTTTCAAGATTAATTTTTTTACAATAGATTTTCTCGCTCTAGATGAATTTTCTTGCTCTTTGAGATTGATAGCATAATATCTTATAAAACTCGATCTAGATAACAATACTATTTTGCAAGATTATTAGTAAGCTATATGTATGTATTTCTTATCATTTTGTTAATTAAATAGTTTTACAGGTATACATTGCTATTTATTTGATAAAATTTTATCATAAATTACAAAAGTTTAAATAAAAATTATAAACAATTCTCCTTTTACATGAATTTGCTTAAAATTTTTTCAAATATTTTCAACATATTTAACTGAAATGTTTGTAGATTTGAATTTGGATATAAATGTATATTATGATAATATGAAAGTTTCATTAACCACACATATATGAAAACAAGCTTCAAATATTTTATGAACGTACTTACAAATTGTATATCCTTTCTTATGTTTTTGTATTAAAGTTTGTGTGTTTTAATTTGGTTACATAAGACCAGCTATTTCTCAAAAATTAATTAATCATTACAATATGATAATAATTAATTGCACGAATGCTTCTTAGTATAATATTTCATCAGTAACATATAAAAATTTGATGCATAGTTTGCCGTCATTTTTTCGTACTTTTCATGCATTCCCCGTAATTCCAATCATGCATTTATTTTTTTTATTTCTATTTAAAGTAATCCACCAAAGATTAGAGAAACTTTTCTCTCTGCAAATATATTCGTATTTAAATAATTTATGATATCATTATGTTTTGTGAAAACATTTGTTAAGGGACTGTATTGAAATTTTTCAGAATAGTTTTTTTTTTCGAATTCTGTAAGGCATTTAATTAAAATTGGTTTAAAACTAATAGAAGTGAGAATAAAATAATGATGAAAGACCTAATCTTTCTCAAAGTTGAAAGAAGCTAATGAATTAACAGTTAATCGATCATATCAACCGTATGGCTGTTTCCCGTTTTCCATAGAGAGACATGTACCCAGTCATAAGGATCATGAATATGCAATTCATACAGCAACTGAGCCATAATGGTGGCTTAATATACGTGCGTGATATGAATATTTTAGCAATTGGTACGCCTCTTGTCATCTCATTGTCAGAAAACCGTGCATCAAGAACGGAATTTGTTTGTGGTAAGATCGTTGATCATAGGTTGTAAATTGATTCTATGCTATTATCGAACATTTATTGATCTCTATCATTATGTTATGTCTTCATTTTTCTGTATTACTTTTTAGTTTGCTCTCATGAATTTTACATTCAGTTTTTGTTTTTAATAGATATATATCTTGTTTAGAAGTAGTTACAATATACAATATCGTAACCATCAATAGATATACACTACTACTCATAATCAAAATAATATACATGTGGAGAAAAATTTATAGAATATATGCATTATATAATGCATGCAAATCGGTCTTCAAGTAAAAATTTATATGTAGGGAAACAATTTAAACTAAAAAAAAATTAAGTCTATTGAATAAGTAGTAAACGAAAAAAACAAGTTTCTGTAACTGTTTTTGAATAATTTATTTGTAAGTATTAGCATAAAGATGTTAATAATTACGTATTTCTTATTGCATGATAGTCTATAATTGGCATATTTAAAGTAGAAGTATGCTTGAAGAAATAGTAAAAATAATTGATTACCTTATAAAAAATGCTATCATTTAAGTATTTTCTGTGTTATACATGGGAATGTGAAATATATGTATTTCCTGCATGGATATTTATTTCTAACTGAATAAAGTTTTTTAATAAATTTATAAAATAAAAATTAAAATATTACTTCAAAACTATTGCGATCAATTTCGCAAAACTGGACTTTTCCCCCTACGAATGAGTTTTTCGGTAGATTTCTAAATAAAAATTTATCATTATGTGTTCCTAATATAACTTAGATATTTGAAAAAAAATCCTTTAATTCCTTTCAAAATTAAATATTGAAATTAGTTTAAAATATAACTATTTTGTGTGCTATCACTGAATTCTAAATCTTGAGAACATAAACACGAAAAAAAGTGTAAAACGTAGTATTTTCAAACTAACAAAGCCTTTTATAATACAACGCAATATGCTAAAATAATTTTTAATGCAATATGTTGCGAAACTTAAGTTTTGGGATTATGTATTCAACTTTTGTCTGCTTATATTTTTAAAAATATGTAATTAGTTTTATGAGAAAAAAAGTAGTGGCATATATACTATTATGTCTAAAGGAGCTTCTATCCAATAAATCAAATAAAAAAAAGTTCTTAAAAACTTCATGACTGTTCTCCCTGTAACTTTTTTAAGTGTTTGAATTATATGAATTATTAATAAAAATAGTTACATGATTTAAAGTGAAAAAAGTAGTTGAATATATTCCTACCTTTTAAATTTATCAATATGTGGGGGGAAAATGTGTTGTAGGAATGAGAAAGAAATTCATTTGAGTCTCTGAAGTTCAATTTATTGAATACCAAAAAATGTGAAATTATGTAAACTGTGTAAAAAATTGGTATAATAAGCTTTCATATAGGAAGAAGTAATAGTATAGATTTATTCCTTTTAAATTTAACATATCAAAAAGGACAAAAATATATAGTAGGAATAAAAAGAACTTAGCTTAAATATTTGAGATTGAAAAGATTTTTTTTCTGATACACTGAATATTGCTATCGGGATTTTGTAAAAAATCTCGTCTGGGAAAAATTCCAAAAATTTAACATATTTGAGATAACTAAAATGTTTCTGTTAGTAGAGTGTATGTTAAATAATTTTTCGATCTGAGAGTGTTTCCTTCATGAATATAGTAACATTTTGTAAAATATTTAAGAATTATTTTTTTACTACTGATTTCAGGCGCTTTTACCCGTTCCTGCTTATTTTCAAATATTTTTAGAGAACTTTTTGCTGTCGATTGAGGGGAGGGGCAGAAAGCAGTTTTCACAGGTCAGATAATTTTTCATAAAAAATCACGGAAAATAAATAAGCATGCGAATGTTCTAATTATTAAGTCGATAGACTACGTATTAAGTATCTGGTATTGATTTTGCTTTACATCTTTTATCTGCTAGTAAATTTTAGTATAAATTGTATTTGATTTTTTTTTCTTTTGGAAACCACTGGCACATTTTCATAGCAAAATCTCAAAGAATTTACATCACGTTTCACTTAACAAATAAAGTTAGAAAATATAAGCTTCCAAACAATTTTAAAAATAAGAAAAGATAGATTAGTAAAATTCAGAAATAAGAAATAAAACTATATAACTTTGGCTTAAAAGAAAAATCTGACTGTTAAGCATATAAGTTTGAAGGTTTACGTGGTGCAGAATTTTTTTTACGTGTATTGCATGAATATACTCGTATATATAACGTATTTACTCGGATCTAAGCCGCACTTTTTCCTCAAGTCAAGGCTACTAAAAATCGGGTGCGCCTTAAAATCCACGGAAAACAAAAATTCTTTCGATGAGACATTTGGAGCAATTGCAGGTTCATATAGTATTTAAAACTTTTTAAAGTAACTAGTAATTCAGTATTTATTAGTTTTCATTTTAAATTTGTTTTAATTTTGAAAAGTTGGAAATCTATAAACCATTTTACACTATTTGTCATTTTTGACAAAATTTTGTTGTGAATTTGACGTGTGACTTAGAATTGATGGCGGCTTAGATTCGAGTAAATACGGTATATAAATGAGAGAGAGAGTGTATATGTGTTTTAAAAGTAATAAATATAAAAGTTTATTTCCCATATGTATGGAGAATAATTTTGGTCATCTATTATTTTTGTGAATACTCATATATTTCTGAAAGTAATATATATTTTTTTAAAACTACAAGCTCAGAACTGAGAAGAGACATGTGCGTATGCTTAGAGTAAATAAAGTAAATTTTCACAAAAATCAGTAAATAAAGGGTTTTCATTTAATACCAAGGGTTTTCATAAAAATACCAAGGGTTTTTTTACACCATGTAAAAATATACATATTTTTTTTTAAATTTTGAATAATTTATTTAAAGAGACTGTTGAATACTATTTATCATTTTTTTATTTCACTGTGGGCCCTCTTGTGTAGTAATAATGACTCCCATGTTAATTGAAATAAATCAAAAATTTATGAAAGTCAGTTCATACTGAAAACAATTTTTTTTTTCATTTTTGTACGTAAGTTTAGAGCAAGTTCTGCATATATGAACAGAAATGAAAAACAGTACAAGTTTGTTTTTATTTTATTTTTTATTCATATATACAAGGAAATTGAAGCGTGTTTTTTGCAAAGAACGTGTCCAGGATTTATTGATATTTTTGTAATCAGCTTTTTTCCTCCATTTTTTTAATCTATATAAAACTCTCAATAAAGAAAAATTTAATTTCCACAACTTTCAGGTTCAACAATTGTGAATACATATTCCCAACCACCCCTCAAAAGAATGAAAGAAAAAAACATATCAATTGTCAAACAGGTCTCTCATAAGCAATCTCATAGGCAATACTTCAGCGCAATCAATTTTCCAAAGATACGAAAAGCCATCCTTTTCCATCAAAACTTGAAAATATAATTTCCCCGCTGGATTTAATCTTCCCATTGTGTAGGCGCACCTTTGAATGCTGGCCACAGTATTTATTCCTTCACGTGATACTAAAAAATCCTCACTTCTAAGTCAAGTCCCATCGAAAAGCGGCTTTTTAGTCATCATGATACCCCCTCAGGACGTGCGCCAAAGGAGATAGATGCAAGAGAACGACAATCAACAAAATCCACAAAAAAATAATAGAAGTTCGACGGAAGATGACGTCACGTAGTCACGTGGCCCTTGCGAATCGAAGCGCGCGCCTTCTACCGAACGGGTCACGGAGAACTGCGGATCCGCAGAACAGGACTCCCGAACATCATCTGGAGAGGGACGGAAATTATCGTCTGCTTTTAGAAACTTCTACACTTTTTCGAACGCGAAAACTCTTCGTTTCTCTCTTCGGACACCCTAACTTCTTTTTTTTCGCTACTGAACATTTTTTTTTCTTTTTTCGTTCTTTATTTTTTACCGATGTGTGACAATATCGTTTGTTTTTGTAACTATTTTTTGGCTACTGTGCCGTTTGAACAGAGTTTTAAGTTTTAAAATTAAAATAAGAAGAGAAAACAGGTTAGATAAAGGAAAAGATTAAGGATTTGTGTCGGTATTTTTATGAATAACTCATGGGGCCTGGCTGGCCACATGGTGAAAATGTTTATGACAGTTTTATACTCATCTCTTTGTTGAGCGATTCATTATAACTATTTTTTAGAGTATTGTTTTGTAACTGAATTCACATGGACAGTGAGAAAAATATGGTAATATCCGGCGTAAAAATCCAAAAAGGAAATATGCGTGTTGAAAAGGACTTCTGCTTTATGAGTTGTGGATTTCGAACTGGGAACAAATGTTCCACGCGTGATAATTTCTGTCAGGATGCAAACGTTCGTGGCAAAATTGTCGGGAGGCAAGAATTTATGAAACGGCACGGATTTATGAAACGACCCACTCTGAGATTTCAAGCACTTTTGGGACTATTACTCTGCGCACTGCATTTGTTCAACGTTGGTAAAGCAGGTAGGTTGTCCATAGTTTGTTTCCATTGTTTATTTACGTATGTCTAGACATTTAATTATTTGAAAATAAATTTCACAGTAAAATATGCTATATATGAAATGATATTTGTTTTTCAAATAGAAACTATACTTTTTTATAGTGTATTTGAAATGTTTTTTTTCTTCAGTTTTATGGCTGAAAAATGATAATGCAACAAAGATACGGTTATTTTTATACATTAAAAGTAAAATAGTAAATTATTTAAACTAATAATAAAATTATTAAACAAATGTTTAATCTATTTGAAGGAAAATAAATAAAATATATCATTTTTTATTTCAATATGTTTCATTAATAAAATATTTAGTTATTGAAAAAGTAGGAATTAAAAGATGAAAGTCAAGTTAAAGAAAAAGAACATTAACAAAAAAAATTAAAAAATTCCTTTTAAAGGCTTATGATTATTTAAACACTTTTTTTAATGAAATTTTTTTCAATTTTTCTACTCGGGTAGAAATGCGTGAGAGAGAAGTCGGCTTATACCTAAACAATATGGGAAAAGTGAGGCAGGAATTTATATATTATATTATTTTACTTCTTTGTAACTCTTTAAAAATTAATTGTTACCTGACCAAAACTGAAGTATAATATTAATCATTTTTATGGAGTTTTATTACTTTCGCAAACTTAATTTTTTAAAGTATTAATACAAGTTTATAAAAATATTCCAAACATGAATATCGTCAAAAATACATTTCAAAATTTTATTTAAGAAAAAAACTAATATGTTTTCTGAAAAAATCGGGAAAATTAACATAAAGTTAGGATTTATTTGCAAAGTTATGTTGGTCTAGTTTAGTTTTCGTTATATTTCATATTTGTGTGTGAATCAAACTCGCGAAATTACAAAACGTCAAACTTAGGATTGAGTGTAAAATCGTTGAAAACTAAACTTCCCGAATATGAAGTCTAACTTTCAGTAAAATCCTTATTAACTTCCTTTTTAATAAATGCCGATTCTTTAATGAATTTTCAAGTTTTTGGTTGTTTGAAATGAAGCATTACTGTTACGATGAAACGTCTTTCTCAGTGAATGAAGTAGTTTCATTGTAAAAGCAAAATTATATATATATATCTTTTTCTGCGATGTAAAATATTAAAATAAGTTTTTCAAATAAATAAATTATTTTTATTGATCCATATATTTTGAAAACACTATGATGCTTTTCCTTGTTGATAACAAACTTAAATAAATAATAAAAAAACACCATTTTTTATTTTATTGAAAAAATAAAAAAACACATTTTAATGTAAAATATGTCATATACATCACAAATAATAAACATAATGTGTTATGCAAAAACGATTTAAACATTTTGCATAAGAATAACTGAAAAAGAAGGATTAAATTTCTGTTGATAAAAATTTGACATGCTTTCTCCTTCAATAAATTTTAGTTGCATTTTAAAATAAGGATTATACAATTCCAGATGATTGTTAAAAATAATATTTGCGAGGGAAAACTAATTTACTTGCTTTAAAGAAAGAAATTAATGACATATCTTAATATCCCAGTGAAAATGATTTATTAAATAAAAGTGCAGTACTTTTTTGTTTTTTATTAATTTCGTATAGAAAACCTTTCAATTTTTATAATTAAAATCACTTTCTAATCTTTCAAATAATGTAAAATCTTACATTTGACCGACCTTTAATTAAAAACAAATGATTTTCTGATAAGAAATATGTTATTGCTTGCCATTTATTATAAAAATAAATGATTTTCTAAGTTTACTACTTCCAAAAATATATTTAGAAAAATATATTCCTAATTTTACAAAGTATTCAGTTAATGTTTACAATAAGCGTTTTTTTTTTTAAAAAGGGTATTTTTGCGATTTATCCAAAATTATATTTTTTAAAGAATTTTTATAACAGAAATTTCAATTTGCAAATACCATGTGCCTTATTTTAACTCCTTAACTGGTTTTGCCGCACACCGCTTGAGCTACTGTAAGCTATCCTCAACCAGTTTGCTCGAACGCTGTACGAGCTCTGATATGTTCTTCTTTCTATCTTTGATTTGCACATATTTTTAATTCTTATAATGAGATTATTAAAACAAGATTTTTTTTAAAAGATATGCAGTTTGTACTTGGTACTGAAATACTTCTCATCGGGAATTTTCTTTGTGGTAAAGGTGGGAAGCTAGATTTTTGAAAATATTCAATTAAGTCCAAAGATTGCCAAGTCAATGTATAATATATTGCTTGAGAAACAATGAAAATGAAAAGTTAATCCCAAAAGCCGATATATTATATCTGTCCTCATAGCAAATAAGACATAATGTTACCCCATGCTTCAGGTTGTGTGTGCATATATATATGCACGCACACACAAAATCCTCAACAATGTGAAAAATATGTACGAATATTAAATTTTTTGTAAATATGAGAGAAACGCCTTAAAGAGAGAGAGAGAGAAATATTATTTATTACACGCAGTGGGTATTTACAAAAGGGAAACATTCTGAGGGGTTTTTTTTCGTTCCAAATTTACAAAATTAAAAAAAAATAATATGGAAATTTTAAAATTGAAAAGATTAAACCAAAATCTTCCATTTTCACATTTCTTTCAGTATTATACTTAGTTATATGCAATAAAATATGTGGATTTTTTTGGGGGAATATTTTGGGCAAAACAAATTTACCACAAATGGGCTAATCAAGCAATGGGCTGAACAAATGAAGAAATAAAATAAAATAAATCTTATAATTAAGATTAGTTTAATAAATAAACAAAAAAGTAAAAAATTTAATTTAAAAGAAATTTCAAAGAATATCTATCTATATATGTATATTTGTACACTATTTCAAACAAACACCATATATTAATGTACAACTAAGTCTGTGCTAAAAAGGAAATTCAAAAAAAATTAATACAAAATGTAGAAACTTTTAAAAATTGACTAAAAAATAAAGTTACCTTCTGAGAATGGACTCAGTTGTAATATTGCTCACCTAAGAAGAGTTCATAAATCTACTTATGGAAAATTAGTTAATTAGAATAAAATCTTCAATAAAACACTGAACTTCAGAACAAGGACACCTATTACTCAGAATGAGGAGAGAATGTATTTTCTATGTTGATTGACGCTTAAATGAGGATTTGTCATGAACTTTCCACAAAATCCCCCCCCCCATTGATTAAGGAACGTTCCAAAAAATGCGTGTATCTCCTAAACACGTATTTCTTAACTTTTCTATGGTATTAGTTCACTTAATTATATTAACTATGCTCTTGGAAAATAATATTTATCATGAGTACCTTGTGGTATGTGTTAAACAAAAGCCCCCCCCCCCCAAATGCAGTTTTTTTTAATTTTTTATTGAAGACTCTCTAGCTTCTAGAGGCATCCATAAGGACCCTGGACGGGAGGCATGCTTTAAACTACTTATAAAAACCTAGATGCATTCGACGATTAAAAACATTCTTTTAGAAAATTTGGCCAGATTTTTAAAGTAAAACATTTGGCATTAATTAGTAATTCACAGTAGATGAAGTTTAGGTTGTTCTTTAAAAACAAGACCAATCCATCCCTATTAAGAGTCCTTCCGAAGAATGCATTAGAAGCAGTGCACTTTGTGAAGTTTCGACCTTATATATATATATATATATATATATATATATATATATTTTTACATCATCGTTTTATTTCTGAATGTAACATATCGTAATGTAAAAATAATAATTTAAAAATGATGATATAACTTTACAAAACGTGATTGATTTTCCATTTACAATCAGAGGGAAAAAATGCTAAAATTTTTTATTTACTTAAAAAATATAAAATTTAAATTAAATGAGCTGAATTTTTTAACAAAGGCAGGTAAAATATAAATAAACTCGGGTTTTTTTCCCTTTTGGCTTGAAACAATTTGTAACCCTACAATCGCAGTACTAAGTGCAGTAGTTAAAGTATTTATGCTGCCATTTTACTATGAACTCTTACATTGTTTTGCTATATCCCTTCACTTGCTTAGCCTTATATCAGATTCCTATTAAGGTATCCGACTGGTTACGACAACTTTATTTTTAAAATAAGGAGATATGGGGATTATTTATTTATTTTTTTGTTATTTTTAGATTTGTTTAGTGCATTTTAAGAAAACTGTGTGCTAAAATTAAGAAGAGAAAAAGAAATTATTATTAATAAAATCGGAAAAAATAGGTAAAAATTGACAAAAATAGCATAAATGCTGTCCATTCTGTACCAAAGTTTTTTAAGCAAATTTTCAATTTTTTCAATCTAATGTGTTGCTATATTGTTCATTTTTTAAATGACTTTCACGATAAGAGATATTTGTTTTACAAAAACTAGAGCACTTTATCTCAGTTATTACATGAAATTGCTTACAAAAAACAGTGATTATATTCACATAAGGGACTGTAAATGTTATAATAAAACAATGATTGATAAATCTGAAGGTTAAAACAATTCTACTATTATACAGAACTTACAAAAAAAATTTCAGTTAATATTTTTCAAAACTTCTTGAGTAATCACACTGTTCCCGTTTGAGCATTTTCAAAAAAACACATTTCGAGTAAAACATATTTAAAAGTATCACATATATCTTAGTTAAAGTAATGGCATCTTCTTTAAAAAAAACACTTGTAGTTTTTGTTCTAGTTAACGGAAAATAATAAACTTGGTATTTTTATAAATCTAATAAGATGGATCATAAAATAATATAATTAAAAAAAAATTTCAATTTTTGACAAAATTCACAATTTTAGGGCAGTCGGATACCTTAATTTATTATTGGATTTAACATACATTCATAAATGTATAGTATACATAAATATATAGTCATTAATCATATAACTAAGCATAGAAAATGTAACTTGAGACATATGGTAGCTCTTGTGTTGTTTCCAAGTGCAACGTAAATGACAAACATATCAAATTAAATGAGGTATAAGCAATATATAAATTTAGCTAAAATAACTTTTGAATTATTTTTCTTTAAACAAGTTTAAAATGAAAATCTTGCTGCTGATTAATTGAAACGTAACCCCTTCGACTAGAAATAGTTAGTATCGTTTTAAATTATAGTTTTATTAAGACAAAATCTTGACCTGCAGTTTAAAGAAAGGAAAACAAATATGATGTTTCCAAATTATAGAAGAAGAAAATATTTTCTCAACTTCAGTGATCTCATCGATTTTCTTCAGGTTATTAAAATAGCATTAGCGTGTTTCTCTCAAAATAAAGTAACACAATCTGTGGTAATTAATTTTTACATGAAAAATAAGTAAATTGAAGGATTCCATTTTTATAAGAAGGAGAAAATAAAATGAAATAAAAAAAATTTTCTGAGGCTTACTTCTATACGATATTTTTACCATTAACATTTATGATTTTTTTGATATTATATATATTTTTTATTTTTGACATTCCGCTAAATTATTTATAACAAAATATTTAGTAAACAAAAAAAAGGAAATACACATAAATCTTAATGAAAGTTAAATGTTGTACATCTTAATTTGTTTAATGTATGATTCTTTTTCAAAAATTTTCGGAAAATTTTGAAAGTTTTGACCTTATTTTTGAAAATGTAGATATTTCTCTTACTATAAATATTTCACCTACTCATGTAATTTTTGTGTATGAATAAGTAAAATTTTATAAAATTTACACATTTTTTAAATTTATGATAAATTTTGTATTATTTTTAATTTTACTTGAAGATACAACCACTTTTTTACTATATGAAAAAGCTTTAAAAAATATTTTTATCCATTTAAAAAAACATTCTTGAAGAATGAACTTCATGAAAAATGTACTAAAAACGTTTGTTAATTAAAAACATTATGTAATATTTAAAATCAGAAATTTTATGAAGGAAAATAATGAATTGTGCTCTGCCGTAAATGAATGTCAAAATAATAAAATAAAGAGGAGCATATAACACTGAAAAGAGTAAGAGAGTTCTCACTTATGAACACATGAAGAACTGCAAAAAGAGTTTTTTTATCCAAAAATAAGGTGGATTTAAACAAAAAAAAATTTTTTTACTGAGTTTGTCAAAAAATACGTTTATTTATATGTAAGCAGTTTTGTTCAAAATCCAAAAATATTTTTAAATGTTAAGGGGACAATTATTTAAAAAAAATGTATTAAAAATATTTCAGACTGTTTTGAATATTACAAAAATTCAACTCTTTCCTTAACATATTTCTTTTATTTTTACAAAGAAGAAAAAAAATTATAAGTTATATACAGATGATTGTAAATTAGATTGTTCAATACACTTAATCTTAAGAAATGTTGAAAATTATCTCTGATCAAAGCATAAAACTAAAGAAAAATATTAAAATGTTTAATAATATAAGACTCATTTTTTTGTTGCTGAAATTTTAATGTAGCGTATTAAATGTTTCCATATTTATTCATTTTTGCTTTGTTTAGTTTGATAAATACTGAAACAAAAAAAAATTATTCTCAAGCATTTTTTTATTAGCAATTTAAAATTTATTACTGTTTTCCCTTAAGAAGTATCAAAAAATTATTTTTCATCTCTACTATTCATAATGTTATCATGTTTAAATGTTGCGTAATAATAATCTTTTTATCAAATTTAATATTAAACATTGCGTAGTTTTTGTATGCTTTTTACAACTTATTTATAAGCTTCACAATCGAAAAATTTACACCTTTTATTTTCAAAAAAATAGAAATTGTATTCTGCATTCATATCTGTGTGTAGTACATTTTCCTTGTAAAAATTGACGAGAGTGAAAAAAGGCCCAAGTTCCGCCTCATCTGTAAACAAAGTTATCTCATTTAAAGAAGACTAAGCAAATACTTCATTATAGTTGTTAACTGTAGAGCAGGGATTCCCAAAGCTGTCTATATCGACCCCCACGGGTTTATGACGACCTGCAAGGGATCCACGTCAGGGAAAAAATAATTTTGGGGTTTCATGAATTGTAAACGGGGATCTACGACAGTAGTTCTCCTCAAACCAATGCGTGACTTTAATATCAAAAGAAAATTTAATCAGATGGAAACTAGATTTTGGTTATTTAACCGATCTATTTATTGAATTTATTGAGGTTAATTTGCAGTTACAAGGTAACAGTATAAATTTTATTAAAACAAGGACCCTAATTTCAGTGTTTCCTGCCAGAATAAAGATACAAGAGCATAGTATTGGACTTCATGAATTTTCCGAGTTCCTCAATTAGCCACAAACAATCTGAAAAGAAAAGGACGTTTTCGCCTACTTTCAACACTTAAATAACCTTCATTCAGATTTTGAAACTAGGTCTGCGAATGCTTTCAACACGGTAATTACCACAGCAGACAATGAATTCATATGGTCACATATTGGAAAAAAAACAAAATGATACAAGTGGAACTGATCGGAAAAGGCAGTAACGAGGATCTTAAAGTATTGTTTAGAAACGGACGTCAGCATTTTAGCTTCAAAAGAATTGCTATTTATCTCGAATTATAGAGTTTTTTAACAAACTTTTTGATTTCTTTTCCTAGTTATAAGGAAATTCAGTGTGGTTGCCAATCTCCAATATAAAAAAATATTTTTTTTAAATCTTTAAAAAAGCAAGAAAAAGGCTGCACACTACTAACCAAGGAGATATAAGGTTAAACCTGTTCAAATTGATGCCAAATTTAAAAAAAAAATTGTTATTAAAAATCCTCCTTCTCCTTATAAACATTTGATTCTGAACAGTTATTTTAAATATAATTAAATTTTATTGTAATTACGTGTGTTTCTTAAGTTTTAAACACGTCCATAAGACATTTAAAATGATAAATTTGGAAAGGTTCAGTTAGGTAATCAGGGATCAAACCGAACTGTAAGAGCATAGTAAGGAGTCTATGAGACACTAAGTTTGGGAAACAATGGTCTACCGTTTGCGTATTTTCCCTTTTCCTCTTGAATATTTGCTGAGAAGACTAACAAGATACATTCTAGTTCAACCCCCTAAAGGAAAAAGCTTCAATAGCTATTTGTGACATTTTCTAATTCTAGGAAGTTCGTGATTCGACAAAAAAAAAAGAAGAAGCAAGTTGCACATTTACATCAATGCGATGTGAAAATCTATTAAGTAAAAATCGTATCCCCTACTTACCGAAATAAGAGAAGTCAAATACCACTTGACATTTTCTGAGCCAAAGTTCTCTAAGTTTGGATCGATTTATTCCTTAAAGAGTTTAATTTGGAATGATTTTGTTTGATTAATGAATCATTACGGGGGAGTTATACCATTAGGTACTTTATTGATAGCGTAAACTCATTACCAATAGCTCGTTATGCATACATATATGCGCCAAATTCACATTTACATGTATAACGGTACAAATATTTGAATATTTGCCCCCTGCTCTAGAAGAATTTGAAGCTGAATTGGATTTAAAAATTAGCCCTGTTTCTCCCTTTTCTTTCCAGAAAATTAAGCTTGAATTTGTAACGAGTAATACATGCGTAATTTTCTAATGTAAATTTATTTCAGCTGAATACACTTGCCTCCGAAAGTCTGCGTACAGCCAATCATCTCACTTGTTTATGCTAAACTTTTTATTAAAATCTCGCTTTAGAAAATCAACATAGCTCTGTCAAGTATTCTTCAAAATTTCCTTATTCAAACAGCAGCTGCAAATTTCACCTAAACAAGAAAAAATAAGAATGACCGTCAAATAATCACCAACCATAAGCGCCAAAAATCTGAGTACACTTACAAAATAGAGCTTTTAAAGATCTTCAATGTAAAATAATTGCACTAAATCATGTTTTTAGGTAATTATAAGCTTATTTTACGAATTTAGGATTTGAAAACTTTTGGGGTTCCATGGAAGGCAACATAATAGAGATCGATATATTATAGAAAGAAAAATCATCATAAGTCTTCAGAAAAGGGGAAAATTTTTAAAGAAATTGCTGAAACTGTTAATAAGAGGCATTCATTGATTCAAAAAGTGTTACTACAAAATAAACTACAAATCAACTAAAATTTTAACGTATTCGCCAAGATCCGACTGCCCGTCTGCAGTGTCACCTCGAGGATCTTGCTTGCACTCTATAAAAATAAATCCAAGACTTTAAGCTTCACAAATAGCTAAAAGTGTGGCTGAGATCTTGCAAAAAAGGTGACTTTAACCACAGTTCGAAGGGAAGTGAAAAAGGATGACTATCATGGCCGAGTTGCACTCAAGAAACCACTCATATCTCGAGTGAAGAGCTAAGAGGATGACCTTCACCAAAAAAGCATCTAAATAGGACACATAATAATTCGAAAAATTTAATATATTCAACTAAAAGAATTTTTTTTTTTTTTGTAATTTGGCTTAAAAAAAATTATGCCTGCAAAAATTCCTGGACAAATCTTAAGAAAAATAATCCTTTATCAACTATCAAACATGGCGAAGGAGGCATAATGTTAGGGTTGCATTGGAAGCCTTTCGGCTAGTAATCTGAAATTTATTGAATCAACAACGTACAAAATTGGTTGCTTTAACTTATTGAAGTAAATTATCAGTAATTGCCGAGAAACTTGCGGTGAGTGTTGATTTTTACTTTCAGCGGCACAAAGGTACCGATCAAATGGCTCCCATTGTGAAGCCGTGGCTGTTCTGACATGTCCCAAACCAACCCCGTAGGCCATCCTAGTCCCCATACCTAAGCACAATACAGAATTTATGGGATTTAATCGAGTAAATAATTAGGGAAAACGTAATAACATCCAAGGAAAAGCTCAAATCTGTCATAGTAGAAAAATGGGGAAAATATCCACCGATGAGACGAATAAGCTAGGTAAATCTCTGCCAAATATGATGAGATAGTTATAGAAAGAACAGAATAGCTTAAAAAGTGTTAAGTTTTAGTTACAATCCATTATTGTAAAGATTTTTTCCAGTATACCCAGACTTTTGACGCATACGATTTGTGTCGTTCTGAAGTTATAAATATTTGTATTATTTTACGTAATATTCAGGAGATTGTTACTTATACTATTTGAATAAACGGCGTTAGATGAATCAATAATAAATATTATTGATTCAGAAAGAACTTCAATTAATTAACAATTTTTACATGAATAAGAAAGATTCTCGCCTGCAACACATACTTTCGGAGGCAAATGTATGTGCACTGATATTAAGTAAATAAATAAAAATGTTCCATTCATTCCTCGTTTACGGCTGATTAAAAAAAATTATTTTGATCAATTGATATTGATATTAACAATATTTTTTTGAGTTTCATGTTTTGATGTAAAAATTACACACACACACACACACACACACACACACATATATATATATATATATTATATATATATATATATATATATGTATATATATATATATGTATATATATATATATATATATATATATATATATATATATATATATATATATATCTTATAAATGTTTGAAAATGTTTTGTTTTGAGGTATAAATTAATAAAATTAACAGTGTAATTGCAGTTAGACAAGTCAAGAAAGGTCAATGAACTTAAAATACTTCTTTTGCAATCGGTTATTACTGGAATAGTATTTTGAAACAATAAAACATATTTAAATAACTTCCTTTAAGCTATGTTTGCAACATATTTTTAAAAAAATTCACAAAACCACTTATGATACTCAAAGTAGATCATACATTCAAATAACACTATAATTTTTTTTACAAAAATTTGTTAATCGGCATGTTTTAAATCAATGCTGAAAATATTCTTAAATTTATAAATGTGTTCTTCGAAAATGCTCAGAAACTATTCAGAATCGTTCCTTTCTTCAATTCGCATTTTCTTAGAAATGTTTTAAAATGTTAACAGCTTTGATATGTATACTATTTTAACACAAATTTGAAACCCTGCCAGTATTTAGATGTTGAAATGTTTCAATCAGCTTGCAGACATAACAAAATGTACTGCACACTCATCACTTTTTTTCTTCTGAACTGAATACGTGGATTAAAATATCAAAAAGCAACCACTCAGCAGGTGTAATCAGTGCCTGATTGAATGTCTGATAAGAGATATTGAAATAGAAAGAATTGGATTATGTGTTCCTCGAAGGTTCTGTCGGATTTGTTTTGCTTCTTTTCTGGAAGAGGTTCATACTTTTGTTTCGATTACGCTATCACTACTCATGTCATCTTTGAATTGCCAATGTTTGTGTTAAGATGTAGGATATTTTTTGCTGTCATTTCTAAAATCCCTTCATAGTAAGATCGAATCATTTAATTAAACCTTATGAAATAAAAATATAAAATAGAACCTTCAAACCTTCAATCAAGAAAACTATATAAGCCGCACCCGATTTTGTGGGTGACTTGGATTCGAATAAATACCGTACATTTACATTTCTGTCAGAGATTAAATATATCAGTGCTTGTGAAATGTTTCTTTTTAAATTCCTGTATTGCTAATGGTATTAATTTTCATGATTCTTTTCTTGAACCATCGAAGAAGAAAATTTCGCTTAAAGAAACTTTGCACAATAAAAGCGTTTGGGAAATTGATGGTTTATTATAAATTTATTTTTTAAAATAGTTCATAAAAATTATTTTGTGCGAAACTTCTATAAGTAATGACATCATTTTTTTATCACACACTGAATTATGTCTTAAATCTTGAATATTTGTGAACATTGAAACAAATATTTAGAACAATATTAATTTTAATAAAAAGCCTTACTATAATCTGAAATTTAAAATAAAAACTTCAATTTAAGATTTAGCTTATATATATGTATATAACTTTCCTGTTCAACATACATTTAAATTAATATGACAAACAGTGAGAATTTTTTCCTTTATAAAATAAAAAAAATTCAATGTATTTTCCAAAAAGGGAAATAAATCACATTCAGTTAGTACACTATTCACGTACTCCTGAATAAATCTAAATGCTCAGAAATTTCACAAAAGTCTACAAATAACAATTTTTCTTGTAATTTTTTTTTTAAAAAAGCTCACATTTATTTAATATTCAGTTTAGTTTTCAATAAAAGACTAGTCTAAGAACGAGAAAAGGTAGTCATATTTTGGCTTATCTTTGAAGTGAAAAGTTTTTATGTACAAGGTACCACCTGTATATTCCGTAAGGATGAGGGTTTATAGAAAATAAGCGCTTCGTTTTTGACGTTATAAATCAGTCCCAATCACCTTGAAAAATCAGGCATCTTCTTCAAAAGCTTCTATTTTAAAGTGCATTATAAATCATATTAACAGCAACATATCGAAAATGTTTCAGTCGTAGAAATCACAAAAACAACTTTTCCTAGAGGGATTTAAAAAATAGCACCACCTGGAAAAGAAAATCCCAAAGTGGTACTTTCGGAAGAGTAATGGTTGGAGAAACACAATATTTTTATTTATTAAGACTGGAAAACTTTTGGTTGAAAGTTAGAAGTAGTATTTCCTATGTGTCAAGATACATCTTTTCATTTGGACTTAATAATTGATAAAGTATATACTTTGATTTATTCCGGTGTAAATAACATTTACGTATAAAAATAATATTATCAAGGTATTTAAAACAAAAAGTAATATAAATGTGGTTTTATGCGTTCCTTAATTATTGCATTTAATCTTGTCATTTCAAATATAGAATTCAATGGAATCCATAGAGCTAGTGTACAAGTTCATGTATGTATCTGAGTAAATATTACGTAAGTTGCAAAATTTATATATATATATATAGTAATATGAATAAGAATTGATCTCAGGTTTAAGAAATAAGAAAGATTAATTATATACAGAGATTCAATAGCTCAAAACTTGTATATGGAAAAATAAATAAGAAAAAAGTAAATAAAGTTACATAAGAGAAAAACGTACTTATTTTAAATATTTAAACAAAAGAAATGTCTGATTTACATTTAAATTCCGCTGATAATATTTTCAATAATTATAATAAAACATAATGCTTTTCTATTCTTTTTGGAACAAATAGAGATAAATGCAAAACTTTATTAAAATTTAAAACAAAAAATTATCCAATTAAACTATAGTGTTACAAACCATACCTTTTTAATGCTATTAAAACATTTTGAATTTCTGTTATACAATATTTCTTAGATTTTTTTTTTAAATAAGCATTTGAATATACGTTTGTCAGTGGCATGTGGGAAAAACTAAGAATGAAGTTACACAGTGTACTGACAAATGAGAATTTTTCATGTGAGCATACACTCATGTCTTAAGAATAAACCTTTCATCTTTCCTGTAGTATAAATAAAATGAGTGAAAAAAGTGAGAACAAATTAGTATACTGTGAAAAATACATATTTACCTTAAAACAGGGTAATATATATTTACGTTGTTAATATATTTGTAGTAAAAACTACAATGTGTATATGGTTATAAACATATATATCAAAATAGTTAGCTGACATATTTAAGATGTAATAATTTGTGCATATAAATATTTATATATTAACATCTGCTTATACAGCGACATTTGGGTGATTTTATGTGTTCAATAAATAAGGATTAAATTGTCATTCAAGAAGGAAAAAAGTAATACTTACTATTTCTCATAGACATTAGGAAAATCAAAGATTTATATATCCATTCTCATAATAAGGTTGTATTTTATTTTATAATCTAATGCAGATTTTTAAATTCGATTAGGTAAAAAACGAAAAACCGTACAGTGCATCTCTTAATTTATATCAAATTTTCAAATGTATTCCTAATTTCTATGGGAAGTCGCACAATGGAACGCAATTTTTATTTTTTCCCCAAGTACAGTAGCAATGTAAGGAAAATATATAAAACTCAATTTGTTCTGAATGAAACCTAGAAGCCAACTGTAATAAATCTTTCTTGTTACATTTGAACAGCAGTTTAAAGAGCATTAATATATTTTATATGTGAACAATAAAAGTACTACAAGCGTTTTCACTAATGGAATTATTAATGCGAACGCAAAAATGAATAATTTAAAAATCATAATTGTCTAGCAATGTTTGAATACCACAAACGGAGAGTGAAGAGTATTCATTAAATGCAGACAATGGAACTTAAGATGGTATAAAAAAATTCATTCCATGCAGCAATCTAAAACATGAAGAAAAAAAGATTTTTTGATTGACTCTGAACATACATATCATTATAGGAAGATATAAAATAAAGAATCCTAAGAACGGATATCTTACTTGAGAAGGGGAAAAACCTGATTCTGAAGTTAAACTGGTATTTTCCCCCTCTTTTTCATCGTGATTCCATATTTTTTTATCCCTCTTTCTCATCGTGAATCCACAAAGAAAGGATATCATTATGCATGCTTCGCAAAATTGGCGGAAACACTTGACGTGGTCGTATGGTTGTCATTGATGTTCTACTTTAGTGAGAGTCTTTCTTTCTTTAAAATAAAATAACGAGGAGTTGGAAAGCGGCCAGCCAATGACAGAGAGAAATGAGCAGATAAAAAATTACATATCACCAAATGTTAGTCCTAAGACAAATACTTAAGACTGAATCGGCATTGTATTAGTAATTGCAGGTTAAAGCTTCTCTAATTATTCGCATGTTCATTCACAATATTCGTTTCTCTTGGAGATCTTGGATTGACTATACCATACGGTGATTTATGATTTTGCGTAATTATATAGGGAAAACTCAGGTCATGTGGGTATGTGCCAAAAAGAGTTGATTTTTTTTTCTTTTGACTTTTGGCACATTTTTCCCCTTTCTTTTTCTCACTGAATAAGTTTCGAAGCCATTTTCTCCTTTTTGTTACGTAATTAATTTAATCTCAAGTGAGTCAGATGTTATCATGGGTTCCTCTTAGGAAATTGATTTTACAATTAAACCACCGGAATAGTGCTAGTTATTTGGGGGTAATTAAGGGGTGCAAAATTTTCGCTCACCTGTCCCCAGAGTTTCTGCCAAGCATTGATGGGGCTTTATTTTGCAAATGGATGAGTGGTATGGATTAAAAAATAACCCGGTTTAAATAGTTTCTGTTTTGATCTCACATGAACATTAAATGTTGGAAAACTCTGTAATTGAAATTTAAAAATAAGTTTCCAATTTAATTATTTGGTGGTTGTTTTACAAGAACATCTTACAACTCAATGCCAAAATAAAATTATTATTGTTTGAATTATTATAAAAATAATAAGTTAAATTTTTCTTTTGTTTATAATAAAATTTGTTATATATTGGAGTGTATAATTCTAGTGAATAAAATTTCTTACACATATATGGGTGATTGAACGTAGGGCTTAATGACGCAAGAGCCAATTTTGGCTAAACTGCACCAATTAATTGCTAAAATATAAAATTCATTAAAAAAATTCACATTTTTAGATGGGAACGCATTTCTATATAGCAGAAGTAAAATATCAAATTAAATATAAATATACAATTCAAAAGATAAGAGCAAACAGATTTTGTTGGGGCACAAGGACAAGGTTAACCACAAGGTTAAGGCACAAGAACCCCACCAAGTTAGACAAGGTCAAAACAGATCAATGAAAAATATAAAACAATTGAATCAAATAATTTAATGTAAGCAATTCCAAAAGTTGCCTTCATGGCTTTTAAATCAATATATGAGAAAAAGAATTACTTCCTGCTGTTCCGATGTCGTGTGGGTGTTATTAAGTGCAAACATTCAAAACTTTATTGAGGAACATTCGGTAAAAATGAATTCATCCTCATTGTATTCAATCATTTCCTCGTCTGAAGAATCATATTGGGTTGTAAGTGTTCGTGGTTTGTGCGGTGCCATTTTTATTTCTATTTTTGCTTCATTTATTTTTAGTAATTTTTTTTCCTTGTACGAGTTTTTGAATTTTGTTTCAAATCCTGTATTCTAGTAGATGCAGAGTGGGGGTTGAATACCAGAGTTGGAAGTGGATATGATTGATGAAAAAGTGTGAATATATGAAAAAAATCATTAATCATAAATTCAATACTTTTAAAGGAACACATATCGTATACATATGAACATAATTCATATTTTTCCTGTGGATATTTAAGTCACTTTATAGGATTATATATATATATATATATATATATATATATACATATAATTGTCAAAATTAAAACATATACTACTCTATTTGAAACAAAAAATATTATTTACTGAAATTTGAGATATAAATGCCCCATTTATTCTATTTCCCTTATGTTTTGGGGTATTATATTTACTTTTCTTATAAAAAAAACTACAAAAATAGTGCTGAAATTTCCGACTCGTGAATGTTGAATATGGAATCGTATTGTATAAAATTATTTTTTGCACGAAATAAACATTCATTAGTGTTGATCTTTTTCTCGAAAGATTTTTTACTATTATAGCCTTCAGGTATATATTTTTGTAATAATTTTAAAGTATATGCTTTTTAGAGCATACGGATATGCGTATTTGAGTCTTATATATAAAGAGAGAGAGAGATGCTTTAAAAATTTCTTAGGATGAACCGTTGAATTTATCAAGTGTCAATGAATCTTTTTCCTGTTTGAATAAAAATTAAGTATGCATTTCAATATACTTCTATTTACTTTTCTTACATATTTCAATCCGCACGTCATGTCCAATTCCAAGAGATTTGAATTTTTAAAGGAAACGAAATGGGTTAAATCGAAGTTCTTACAACCTTCTTATATAATTATCCAACATCATATGCAAACTTAACAAACGTAGAAAGAAATTATTTTCCTGTCTTTTACTGAAATATTTCTTATACTTAATTAAGTATTGTATATTAACATAATATGAGTAATTTATTCATTGAAATGATGAAACCATGTGTAAAAACTATGAGTTAACAGTAGTATACCTTTTCGAGAATTTGATATTCTTTTTTTTTGGTAATGTTTATCATATATATATATATATATATATATATATATATATATATATATGTGTGTGTGTGTGTGTGTGTGTGTGTGTATAATTGCATTAAAATTAAATTTAAAACATTCAATGAAGAATCATTTAATAGTAGTCATGTAGGCATTTTAATTAAAAACCCTTAACATTTTGATATTATAATTTATTTCACATCAAATTAATTTATGCATTTTTTTTCTTGCTCTGGTTTAATTAGTTATTAGAATAAAATAGCAGATTAATCTATGATGGACGTATGTGTATTTTGCATCTACAACCATTGGTTTTTTTAAACTGTTTTGCTGATTTAAATATACATATAAGTTTAGAAAAATACGAAAAAAGTGTAATATGAGAAAATATCAGAGGCAGAAATAACTAGTATTGGTTATAATCGTCTGATAAAAACTACGGACACACACATTCAATTTTTGTTATTAATATTTTTAATTTTGTTTGTCAAAATTTACCTGAATCATCATGAAATGTTTTAAATACTGAGATATAAAAATCGTGTGTCAAATTTCTTTTCATACTCTATACTTTTACACGGTTTTTTTCCAACTGTGAAATTTCTCACAAAAAAAGGCACATTAGAAAAAATAACGTTTTATAATAAGTGAATTATTTCTAGAAATCAATACTTTAAATTAATCTTAAAACTCCTCCCAATACTGCTCTGATCAGCAAAATGGAACAATTAAGTCACATCAGAAGCAGTGGAGCATCCTGTCGAAAAATACTTGAATCATGTTCTTGAACTAAAGATCCTTTTTAACTTCTACAAAATGTTTCCTTTTCCGGCCACAAGGAATGCATGTCTCAACGATGAATCCGCATTGACCTCTCTGAACCTTTCACATCTCCAAGCGTGGTAATTACGTAATTGTTTCGAGCAGAATAGCTGTGAAATTGTTTCCAGCTTCCGAAGTCTTCAGCCAAGCCTCCTCGTGTTTGAATGTAACGCTCATTAAACAAAGAAGTTGTACGAGTCGTTACGGATTGTCCCTTCAGTTTCTAATGGGAATTCTAGTTTCTGGACTCTTTGGGGAAGATAGTCTTCAAACTCTTCGATAGACTTATTCCAACTGATTGGATATAAATGCTTTATCGGTATCGCAATCTTTCGAAGGATCAGTTTGAAGTATTCACGGGATAATTAAATTTTCTTCTAACAAACGCTTATTTTGGCTCGTGTGCTTCTATTCTATTATTTTTCTTTTTGGTAATGTTTTTATTTGCTTTGCAGTGAAAAGGATTTTTTTTATTGTATTCTGTTCATATCATGGTTTGTGGGTTGGAATTTAGTAAATTAAATTACTTCAATTTCATGTTATTAAACCTTTCTATATTATCACATATTTCAATATTTATTAAACATGTATTGATTTCCATGTTTCTTTATCTATTAGATTTAGTTTTTGATAGAAATATAGGCCAAAAAACTTACACACGATTTTTATTTTGTAATTGTGTTTTTTTCATCAGTTTTCTAATTTAATCATTTGAAGTTTATCGTTGTTAAATCTCACTTTTTCCAAGCATGGATTTTACGAAATATCAATTGTAGGTTACGCGTTCAAGTATCAGATAAATGTTATTGTGTTTACACACACAAGCAAACATAAAACATTAATAAACTGGGTTATTTACTCATTTTATTTATTTATTTGTAATTGAAATTTTATAACTACAATATAAAATTGTGTCATTGAAAGAATATCTATATAAATAGAATGATTTTAAAAATATTTCTTGCATCATTAATTGATTTTATAAAATTCACAATTTCATCAAACTTGTACAATATTGATATATATTTGTTCCCGAAATTTTATCACATTGAGTGAATAACCTTTTTTTCCAAATTTTTCTTGAATAAACAGTTATTATTTATTTTATGAATTATGTTGGAAGAAATAAAACTAAGTGTTATTAATATTCGAAAAGTTTAATAACTTTATAAAAGTCTCAAATATTTTAAATTTTCATGAATTGTTATTTTAAAACAAATTCTAAGCAGATTTTTAAAAAAAATTGGCACTCAACATAAATAAAAATTATCCTACTTTTTCTTGAAACATTCAAATGTTGCTCGTTATTTTTTATAATTTTAAAATATCACTCTTCTAGTCGTTCAAAATTTTGGTTAAATTCATTCAATTTAAATAATATATGCTTTTGTGATTCAAAGTCCTTAGGCTTAGACTTCCTAAGAGAGATAAATTGTCCTAGACTCATGAAGGAGGTGAAATAACGAAAGATTCAGAGCAAAAATAAAATTATCAATTCTAAGAACAAAAGGAAAGTAAAATGAACCTAACTGTTCCAGGATAAATGCACGTCTAAAGAGAAACCTTATAACGCTAAATGTTTTCCAATTATCAGTTTCCTCTGTTGTCTATTTCTCTCACAATGAATATCTATAATACGCTTTGTAAGGTTGTCATTCTCGAGAATTAAACGCTTTACTTAAGAATCGGATTTTTACGTTTTATTAATGATATTAATTCAGATTGTGAGTGTATTTCCCTGAAATTAATGACATACACCTAACATTTACCTCAGCATTAACATGCATTTAACTCCAAGCACTAGACAAATAATGCATTAATGGTCTGCCTATTTTTGTCTGTAATGCCTTTGAGTTTTATAAGAATAGAAAAACATTAAATCTTAATTACATTACCTGGTATTTCCTTGATAATTAGAAAATGTGTTTCTCAATATTTTACTAATTATATAAAAATCCTTGACAGGTTTAATGTTAATTCTAAAGAAAGGGACATGTTTATGAAATGAAAATTATATACGTATGAATCTGTACAACTACAACGAGGAAAGTATAAAATATACTACATAATTATCAGTCTGTGTCTAATTTCGTGTTCAAATTTTTAACTTCAAAGCTATTTCGGATGATTCCTTTTTTTAAATAATTTTATGGATAAACCTCTGATTGTTTTCACTTTTGATTTGCATCAAATTTTTTGTTTCAGTTTAAATGCTCTTTTACAACTCCACATATATGTTAGTACTTTTAGGAAATAATTTATAATCGAAAACCCTGGAAAAAATAATTTTACTTAATACATCCGAATACTTTAGACGTAGTAAATAAAATGGGTTTTAATGAATCCACGTAAATAGTGATCATGTAAATATAATTATAAATGTATCTTAAAATTTCATTTGTTTTCTTAACACGAATTTACATGCTTTTATTTCATTTTTTATTTGTAAAATTTTTCCACTTACTTTTTTTAATAAACAATTGTTGTTTGAAGATTCAAATTTGTTCAAGAACTAGTTATTGATTAAATATGTATCTACAATTTGTGAATTGATTTCAATTTATGGAATTCTTTAAAAATATAACACTGTATCGCTTTTTATGTAATAAACTGCATTTATAGTTTGGAGAATAAACTTCTTTTTATAGAATCCTTAAAGGAAGAAATGAAGCACAATAATTCTTTTTATTCTAATTTTCCACACCAATGTAAATTAGATTACTCACATTACAATATTATTATCGATATATTACTGACTGATTAAAGATTATATGCGTTTTGAATACATTAATATTTAAAAAGGTTTTCAAATTTAATACATTCTTATAGATATTTATTATATAGAGAACATTGATTCAGTAAGATGAAAATTGATGTATATTTTTGACTACTTTAAAATAAAAAAATTATAATGTTCTACTTTTTTAAGTCAGTAATTTTTCAGAATTTATTTTTGATAAATAAGTGAAAACTATTAGTAGAGCGAACCCTTTTCTAAAACGTTTATTGAAATTAAAAAAGCTAAAAAAATATTTGGCATTTACTTAAATATTATTAACGGCTTTATTAACAAATCGATAACAAATAATCATATTATTTATTACTTACTGAAAATAAATGGGATGATCGGAAATATAGTTTGGCTTGAAATTCCTTAAAGTCGAGTTGTGTATTAAACAAAACTTTAAATGTGTCGTCTAAAGAACGAGAAAAATCTTTTAATTAAAATAAAAGTGAATTAGTTTTTATTCCATGCAGTTCAAGAATTTTTGTTCCCTCAAATATTCACAGAATAAAAGAAAAATTATATTTTCTTTCGCATTTCATAGAGAAAAAATACTTTTGTGAAATTAAAGAATATTTTCTCCCAAAAAGTCTCTAAAGTTTAGTAAATAAAAAATGCCGACATAATTTATTCATATTCTGTTCGGCCATAAAAACTCAAAGTTTGGAGGATGTTAATTGGTTTTTGCATTGTTGAAATTCAAAAGAATCTGTTTTTCTTACTGATAAAATAATAATAATAAAGTGTGTTGGAAATTAATCAATTACTTAGCTGGATGACAAATGTAGCAAACATAGGCTTTCTAAAAATGTGGCAATTTTCCCGTGGCTTTTAGTATGTAGCATGCATGAAAGAATTCATTCAACCAAGTAATCACTTAATGCTAAGCTCTCGAAATGTGGCTCTTTTCAGACGCAAGGCTCATTTTTTGTCAAAATTATGTACAGAAAGGAATTAAGAAGCACTCTGTATAGCGTTCCAAAATAAAATATGTTGATATTAAATCAGATGCAGTGCAGTTTAATAGGCAAGACTCGATCAAAAAGCTTAATCAGCCTTTTTATGGCCTGAATTATTCCATAGTTATGACAAATTTTAACTTTTGGCTTTTATTCAAATTCTGGTATCAAACAAAAATTTCGGACTAATTTGTCTAAAGGAAAATTAACTTTGCTTGATTTTTTTTTCTCTGAGGGAGCTGCGGATTGGTATTTCTACCTTTACAGACCTAATACATTCTCCAGGAGCTGGATCACTTTTTAGTTCAGCATCATATTGAAGATGACCAACTGCCGCAAGTAATTTTGACGCCTAGTTTCCTCCCTAGAGAGAGGCACCTGAGATCTGCCGATGCGAAATTTGTATATAGGAATTTAATTTTGCCGAGAGCATCCAAGCCACACGAACAATCAAGGGAATTTTTACATGCCGAAAAGTCATACTCCTTGTGGACGCTGTCGATTTTCTGCATCATGAAAGTCCACCGACTTGGGCCGAAACCGAACCCTCAACAAGGGGGGCAGAAGGCTTGCGACAAACCGACTATGCCACCCAGCCGGCGCCTTCCTTGATTTAAAAGGCTGAGGCTTTTTTTTTCATAATTTGACAAATGTTTTAAAATTCTTTTTTCTTATTATTGCTACTAATTCATGTTAGAAACACTAGTGCACAATTTTTAATCAAAGTAATATACTTAATTTAGAAGTAGGGTTACTTAGAATTTATACATTTTCTGAGGAATTTCAATAAATAATAAAAATAATTAATGAATTTCAAACATGTTATCATAAAATCCCTGATAACTTTGGTTGAGTATAGTTCGACATATTTAGAAACTAATTTTCATGTAAATACATTACTTACTGTAAAAGGGGCAGCATTTTAAAAATCATGAATTTTTAATTTAAAAAAAAATGGTTTTTTAATAATATTTTAAGCAATGATCTAATTTTACATATTGCACATGCATTGGTTACCACTAAAATTATGTAAAAGCGACTAAATCAAAAAATTTCATTTAACTCGTATTTGATGATTTGTTAAAAATTTTATTTACACTGAACAACACATGTTCTATACATTTTTAACTTTTAAATTCATACATAAAACTTTATACTTTTCATTTTACTTTATACATTTCAATACTTTTTCATTTTTTAAAAACTGAAAAAATGTCACATTTATGAAATGAATAGTATCATCATATTTGGAGAAAAATAGTATAAGAGAAAGTAATAACGAAAATTACAAACTTCAAAGTTTTTGTTTTTTAATCTCTGAAGTACTTAAAAATTATAAATAGCATTTAAGTTTTTATAATAGAAATATCTTTTTTGTGCGTTATTTAATTTTGGTAATGATGAAACAGAAAAAAAAATGTTTAAAGGAGAAAAAATTAAAAAAAGAGAAAAACACACAAAAACAGTTGCACTTAAATTCGCTAATTACTCACAAAAGAACGTTTGCGGATAAATCTGCGTTAATAACGGTATCAAAATGCTGCTTTAACTAGGGCTAGAAAAAAATATATGTACACGAGAAACACTCCGAGATGAAGGGGAAAACATAGTTTGGTGTGAAAGAAAGGAAAGTGACTTTTATTTACGTTGTTTCTAACAGCTCAGAACTGAAAAAGGAAAAAAAAATGTATTTGTATAGAAAAGTAAAAATGTTTTTCGTACGTGCTTAACAGACTCTTTGAAAATTCAGGGGAAAAAATGTTATGAAGTAAAGGAGGAGTGAAAAAAAAGTGATGGAAAAAGCTACTCTTGGCCGCACTGAGAATGGTTAAAGCGTTGTATTTAATGGCTACTATAAATATATAGTTTAATCTGATATACTAAAAAAGTCACGAAGATTCACATATAATCGTATTTCTTATTTTTTTGCAAAGAACATTAACGGTTTCATCTAATCTAAGTCACATTGTTTTTGTTTATTCTGTTTCTGCTTTAATTCTTCTTTTATGGCAGAAATAAATACTCAGTGATGTAGGGCATTTCATAATGCTAGTTTTTTTAGAAAGGGTGTTTCCCTTTAAGATATTATTTGAGGTCATTTAAGTGGGAATAAAAACCTAGGCAAATGAAATAAATTTAGGAAAGATTTAATATCAAATTTATGTAGTTTAACTTTAGAATGAAAATAAATTCAAGTGCTTCTATGGCTTCACGGTATTTCCAAAACGATTAGAGTAATATTTTATGATTTAAAAATGTTTCATTTTTTTTTTCGTATCTAATTCTTTAAAAAAATAAGAATAACAGAGTTGAAAATAAATTCTAGTTAAATGATGAAAAGGAATTTTATTATTTTTGAAAGTATGGAAGAGAAATATGGTGAGTTATATGTTTATGTAAGAAATTTCATAAGTTACCAAAATTATCGGCTAATTTATTTTGCATTATTTACATATTAAGGGATATAAACATAACTGAAAAAATAATTGCTATGCAGGGAATTGGTTTTCTAGAGAGGAAAAAAAGGAAAACTTAATTTAAAGAATGAAACAAAATATACTAAATATCTTTACATCTATGTATTCTAAATATATATTTCAAAGCTAGTTGATCATATATAAAAAATCGAAACTTCAAGAATTTTTTAAATGTAACAGAATTTTATTATTTCTACAGAGCTTAATTAAGACTTTTGTCCCGCTCCATTTAAAATTTGCAAAATGTTGTATTCTTGAATAGACGCTCTCACACCATACCTTTTTTTTGTGAATTTTTAATAAACAGCTCTTGATAAATTTTTCCTTCGGTTTTTCAGCATAACGAAATTGCTTTGATACCATTAATTTATTATATTAGGCAGTTCAATATATTTATTTGTTCCTGAATTTACAGCTAATTACTCAAACGATGTTAAAGACCTTTAAAGCCGTCATTAAGCTAAAACAAAGAGTCATTTGCACCACAGCAAAACTCACAAATCGTTTTACAGTATGCTTCAGTTACATTGAAAGCAATTATAAGCAGTATCGGAATAATCGTTTGGAACTAGGACATAAAACAAGCAAGCTTTTATCGAAACTCTGTTTTCATTGAAGTTATAAAACGATTCAAATCCCACTAACTTATTTTACAATTTTAACTATCACCATTCGTTTAAATTATCTGCGTTTGCCTTAATATTTATCGTCGACGTTTCTGTAAAACAGAATTTTAAATAGAGAATTCGGTTTATTGTGATGAAGGAAAAGTTTCAAAATTAGTTTACTGAACAAATCGTTACTGTACACCTAATTCAATAATTGCGCTTAATTTAAAATTACCCCATTTATTTCCTCTTTCCTCATTTCCATTCAACTCATTTATCTTTTAAATTATATTGTTTTAGAAGCATTTACTTTCTGAATAACTTTTCTATGAAGTGTGTTGTTTTTATATTGTTCTATTCTATTTATCTTAATTTGTGATATTAACTTTAAATATGTTGAGTGCAAATATATTTATGTATAATCCGTAATAATAATAGTATATACAATATAGCAACAATCCTAAATAGGCATAAATATGAGTATAACTAATCAGTGTGGTAAGAAATATTAACCCCAGTCGTATAATGGCAAACTCCTGGCCTTAGGAAATAAGAATGCAGGATATTAAACAATTTTTTGAGGTCAACCAACCTTCATCTGTAATTTTCCTACACTACTGGGCTATAGTGTGAACGTAGATAGTACTTTAAAAATGCTATTATTAGAAGATAAAAGTCTCACTAATGATATTATTAAATAAAACTATAACAGAAAAACTTGATTTTAACTGCTTATTTTACATAGAAATTAAGAATATTTTATCAGAACAAACTCTATTAAAATAAATAAACATACTACCAAAACACATCGCCATGTTAACGTTTCCCGCCAATATATATATATATATATATTTTTATATATAAAAGATAAAACTCCTCTTCTTTTTATTCATATTCATCCACAACTTAATCTTGAAATTGTATTATCTGTCATAGTTTATCGTTCTTACTTATGTCACCTGATCGACAGTAACATCAGATCATGGTCCAATAAATTCATCATGGCAAGGGGCTAGTCGCACACCTATCGTTAGCTTTGAGTTCCATGCAGGTGACAGTAAGATTTGTCTTGGTTCCATCTCAATTATGAGGGAGAAAACCCTGGGGATGGTCAGTGGGGTGTCCCACCTCTCTTCCCCTTTCACCAACCTCACGAGATGATATACTGCTCGATGGCTGTTTAGAGTACTCCCATGCCACACACATTTACAGACATACATGCTTTCTCCGGAATTGGAACCCAGGCCCTACGTCACCTCAGTCAGCTTCACTAACCACTATACCGGATGGGTGGCTATCTTATGTTTGCTTGGATTTATGATATCATTTTTCACACAAACGCGTTACAAAATGTATTCCAAGAGTTGAATTGTATTCCACGAGTTGAAATGTATTCTTTTGTTCAACCCTTCCTGAAAAAAAAATATTATCAGTATTTTGTGTAATAATAGTCCTAATTTTATTTTAGTTCTTTATGGTACTGAACTCCTTGTGAGAGTGAAATTCAGTAATACGATAAATCAAAAATCTCTTTGTAGAAAATATATTTTTTTTAAGAAAATTTATTTTAAACTAGATGAACTACCTACTATATTTTAATGATATTCAATAAATATTATATTATTTAATTCAAATGTATATAAAATATAATTTGTTTATACAATTAGATGAGGTGCATTTATGTGGTAACATCCTCTCAACACATTTGAAATTGTTACGTCCCAGTGGCAATTGATAATAGCACTCAGAAATATTTTTAATTTATGTTTAACTATAATAGTAAAATATTGATTTAAAGTATTCTTGAACCTTACTTTGGTTTATTAACCAATCACATTTAAATATTTTAGAATTTCAGGAAATTCATTACCATTACACTGATTCCCTTAAAAATAGTTAAGACAAGACAAATAAATAGTATTTCCATTAATTTATGAAAAATAAATAAATATATCTACCTGCTGTAAAATATCTACCTACCAACTGCAACCCAAGTATCAAAGAAGAATCCAAAGTGTCCATTCTAGCATAAAATTATTTGTATTTAAATCCCATCGCCCACCAAAATGAGATAAAACGTACCCTAATCGGGATAGCACAGTTCAGGCACCTTCTAAAAAAACATCTGCGTGATCAAAGCAAAGCTTTGGGACGGGGTCTCCCCTCCCCAGGTCCCGCTTGAATACACCCTACCTTTCATTCACATGTGCGATGTCAAGGGTCCTATTTGAGGACATTGAGAAAGGTGGGTCCTAAATTTAACAATGGGAAGCGATATTGGAAGACACGTCATTTCACTGTCACTGAGTACAAGTGGTGGGTTTGGTCCTTAA
Organism: Trichonephila clavata; assembly: GCA_019973975.1. Taxonomy (NCBI): domain Eukaryota; kingdom Metazoa; phylum Arthropoda; class Arachnida; order Araneae; family Nephilidae; genus Trichonephila; species Trichonephila clavata. The sequence goes on along the minus strand of BMAO01035397.1, from coordinate 24,427 downwards.
CGATGATGGGGTCTGTTTTGATACGGGGTGGGGCAAAGGGTGTCCTGTCGATTTCGATTAAAAGCTGATGCAGCGCAGAGAATGTGATCGCGGATTATCCAAGCGGAGGAGGTGGAGAGGAGTCAGTGCCATATGGCTGATCGCTTTCAGTTTGAGCCTTGAAATTTGAATTAAATGTACTCAATAGTTTCCGTATCCAACATCTAATGTCTGCTCGATGTTAAAAGTTCGCAAACTGTTTAGATAGAGCTCTTATATTTTAAATTATGCAACATACGTATATATATGTTATTTATTTTTTTTTCTATATTCTGTTCATTATGTTTAGTAGAAAAAATATAAGTGCATTACTATGAAAGTGACCTTTATGATAAATTTATAATATTATTTTAACGACATTTCAGTTTAATAAAATAAATTTGAACATAGAGAAAATGAAATTCTATCATTTTCTGAAATTATATTTAGAGCTTATAATTATTATTACAGCAATGTTTGCTTAGGGAAAAATAAATTTTTAAAGTATCATTCTGTAAGTAGGTAGATAGAAATATGAAATATATCATAGATAATTTTATTTTAAATCAAATAGATTAAATGATATAGATAAATGAACATGTAATTTTTTGTATATATTTAAAATCTATTTCCCCATAAAACATGACGAAATATTATTATATTACTTAATTATAATTATTATACTGTTCTTAATATTCTGAATTCCATTTGAGACAAAATTCAAATCTATCAATGTTGGTTATCTGGGCTTAAGGAATCCTCGACTCATTATGTTATAATAATTATGTTCATTGTTAGAAAATATGTGGAAAGTTAGCGGTATAAAACATGAAAATTCAGAAATATGTAATGAAATTAAGAACAAATTATTTTTGTATATATTCATATTAAATACTATCAATCATTTGAATTATAGCTTAATCCTTGTTCAATTCAAGTTTTGTTATTAAGTATTAATTAAACGGATTGTACATTTTAATAAAAAAATTATTTAAATCTGGTGTTAAGCAATTAATTTTTAAATTTTATATGAACATGCAAAATTTGATTTGATACAAAGTTTCAAAAAAGTTGTTGTTAATATTAAAATAATCTGCTTTCTTTACCTAAACATAAGAAAGAATGTAATGGATAATTTCGTTATGAAGACACTAGCTAAGTGATGACAACAAGCTCCAAATGGGTAGAAACGTCGTGGCAGTTTTTGAATGTGCCAGCAATGTGTATTAGAAAAGAAGTAGAGGGAAAATATTATGGCACACATCACACCACATAACACCAGATAAATGACCGATATAGCGATGTATAATGCAAGAGTCATGAAATCTATTGCAGCGATGCCGCCAGATTTGGATACCACCATCGTAATGTTGTAGGTGATTCGTCTAAAAAGACCATTTCCGCTATCCATGTATTATGACCTATGCGGCTGCTAAGGTGTTGAATACACTGTTTCATTCCGCCATATTCGCAGTTAGTGTACAGTCAGCAATGAACAGATAGTCAGCAAGAATCCGTGCTAATGAACGCTTTACTGAATTTCCCCTCTCCTGTGGAATATATTGAATAATACTTGATTACTAGGCTAAAGACACTATTTCTTGAGCTAAACTATATTATTATATATGTATACATTTTATAATATATGTTACTTTATACAATATACTTTTTATTTTTCTGCTACTAAGCTAGGTAATTTCAGAAAAAAAATTCAAACTTTCATAATCGAGAGAAAATTATACAAGTTTTTCTGAAATAGTATAATACGCTGATATTTTTTTGTTAAACAACTTAATGAAATTTACATGAAAATGCAGCTAGGTTAAATTTACACAAAAATTTATGATACGTTAATTTTAAGTAATAAGCTAACCATCGCATTAGATTTTGTATCAAATGTGTTCGTGGGCAAAAAATACTACTATTATTTTTGGCTGAAGTTATTAATGCAAGTAATTATAATCTGTTGTACTGATAGATGTGCATTTTAGGTTTTAGGATATATAATTACATATATAACAATTATGAATGTTTAAAAAATCATAAACACAACAAGAATATATGAAATAAAATTAAAAAAGTCAAATAAAACAAACAAAAAAAAACAAGAATGGAGTCTAGCAAGTCAAAAAACAATTTTGGGTTGAAGATTGAATTTACGGGGTTACATTAGTTTGATGCAACCAAACTTTTATTTTTGGGATTCATTTGTTCAATTTAGAAATATACAAAAACTAAAGATAAAAAATAAAATTTCAGGATAAATGAATAAGAAGCTAGTCCAATGAAATTTTCAAAGATATAATGACATTGTAGAAGAAAAGCACAGAAAATTATACATAAAAATAATTCAAAGATATTTGGACATAATATGAGTAAATCTGTCATTTTCTAACCGAAATATGCAATTTAATTACATGAACACGCTGACATTATCAAAACATTATAAAAGATGAGAATTGAGAGTACCTGTCTGGTTAATGTTTTGTCGTTTATGTAAAAGATTAAAATTTCTAAGATGATATTGTGTATTATAAAGGTAAACTGGGGGAAAAGAAAACTTATTCTTCACTGACAAACAGACATAATAATTTGATTTTGTTTTATATTTGTTTTGAAAAATTAATCAAACTATAGGAAAAGGAATTTTTTTAGAAATATATTTGGTTTTTAAGAAATATATGTAATAAGTATGAAGCAAAATTAAATTCTTTGTACAGACAAATTTACAAGTTTTCTGTGGTAACATTATTATTTCAAAGAAAATATTTGATGTATTATGTCTACAAAAAATGTATGTTTAAGTTGTTATTCCAAAAATCTGTTTACTAACTTATAGCTCTGATATATATATAACTCTCTCTCTAATTAACTCTATTACTATAAACTAAACTTACTTTGCAAGTCACGCGTTAGAAAATATTACAAAGAAAAACAATAACAAGTTTTACAAAAATAGGACATCGATATTTCATATTATTAAATTTTTAAATTAGCAAAATATTCATAAAGGCTGACTTAAAAAAATGAATTTTTATTAAAACAAACCTATTTCTTTTTAATGTACAGGATTATTTACTTAAAACTAACCAGTTTTTTTTATTTAAAAGCATAAAGGAAAATATAATAATTTTATAACTTTATTTAAAATTGAAGAATTAAAAATAATTTTTCACCATTTTCATACATTTTTTAATATTAAAGAATTTTTCAATTTTAATTAAATTGCAGTAAAAACATCTGAATCAGTAATAATATTTCTTTGTTCATCAAAAATATAACTCCATTATTCTTCTGTGTTGAATTTACATTTGAGGAAAAATGATTATTATTATTTTTTATTTCCCATAACTCCAAAGCATTGGAAAGCCTAACACTGGCTAAGAACTTAGTAAAAATATTCAACAAAAAACAGTTACTTTTCTTTTGCAGCTTAACAAACATAGTTATGATTAACAGATTCATTGTTTTTTTATTAACATCACAATTTGAAGCTACACCGTAAGCTGATGTAAATGGATCTCGTAATTTTGAACTAGATGGTTATGATAATGACGCTCCTGAGCTGGACTCCACGTTATAACTGTTAAGATAACTGTATGTGCATACTTCCTTTTTATCAAGCTTCACAAATTATTTAATAGTTTGGATTTTAATTGATGTAGAAATAAAGTATGTTTTGCCAAGGTATAATTCACACACATATATATCAGGACAAAATCTTTTTCAGTTTTTGTTTAATTTAATGTAGCTAAATACACAGAAAATGTAACTTTTTTGAAAAAAAAATGACCATTCCAACGCACTTGTAAATAATTTCTATCACAATGTAGACTAATTGGTCTTTTCTATCATGAGACCAACCCAACTATCAAGCGGGTCCAACCAACTATCCCCTTTTATTTCAAGAGAAACTTTATACATTTTATTAGTTTTATAAACTGTATTATATACATTTTCCAGGATACAAAAATGAATTTATTTTCTTGACAGCTTGCAAGAAAAATATTCCAAATTAATTTCAACCCATATGGGTAAGTTTTAACATAGAAATCATTGTAAAAGTTCTTCAACTACTACCTTTTCTTCGACTAGGTATGATTTTAACTATGCTTGTGTTTATGGTAATAATTCTGTTTGAATTAAAATTTATAATTTCAATTTTGTGTGGAATTTTAATTGCATTATAGATTTTATGTCTGATCTACGTTGATTAATTTTGCTGTTTACATATGAACATTAAATATTGAAGTGCATGAAAACATGTTTGCCATTTTACTTAAATTGACAGATATTGCACGACGTATATATACGTGAATAAAATGTAATGAAATAAACAAAAATCAGAAGTATAATTGATGAGTTCTATATCATTCATAGCACAACTCTTAAACCTTTTATAAAAGCGGGTCTTGTTCTCAAGTTAACAGAATCAAAATCTCAAGTTTATTCAGATTTAAGCAACTTTATTGTGTACATAGTTTCACTTATATATATAAAATAATCTCTACCTTGAAACATTACAGAAACTCCTGAGAAATTCACTGTTTTAAAAAATACGAGTTTTAATTTGACGAGTAAATTCGAAACGAGATCAGAATTTTTTTACAATGAATGAATCTCTTTAAAAAATTTAAACAAATACAGTAGAACCTGTTTTTGTGCGGTATTTTTCATGTGATTATATTTTTGTGTGATTTGTTTTTCCTGATTTTTTTTCTCTGCTTTTTTTATGCGGTATTAGAATTTCAACGGCTTTGGCGCCACTGGAATGTTTTATATCAATGTACCGGTGGCGATGGAGAATATTAGGGACTTCCTGAAAAGTCAGGTTTTGTCTTTAATATTTTATAGTCGTAGGTAGGGGGGGGCAGAGTGCCTAGCTCTTTCGAGCTTTAACCTCTCATCATTAGGATTTTGAATGACTCTTGCTCTTTGTTAATATTTTATAAAATGGGTAGATACCTAATTGGCGTTAGTTAGGCCTTGGGACCCCTGCAGTCCAAAGCCCCTCCCCTAGCGAGACAGTAGTTGGGGGGTGTACTTTTCGCCTTTGCAATGTACATATATACATTCAAGGCGCTCTGTTGATTAGTTATAAACAGTCTCCCGAAAATGCACGTTGAGTTGCTTTCTCTCAACGCGCCAGCCCGCGCTTGATTGAAGACGAAACCTTCAATAACAGTGACATCATCAATAATTTGATAGATTATAAAGTCGGGTGAAAAGAACCGGGTTCTTTCAGAGCAGATAAAATATATGCAGGCATACAGTTTTCCATCAAATTGGAAAAGCATTTTCAAAGAGATATCAATCCCGAAAGGAGTATGAAATTTTAAAAAGAGTTTCGAGTTCGCATATCTGGTTATCATGACATTTAAAATCAAATGATCGTCCAACCTCCGTCGTACAAATTTAAACTAAATCAATTAAAATTGTATCTTCAAGTAACGAAAGCGACTTTGAACGCATTCCTTATAGGAAGATGAGCGCTTTGGATTACGAAGAGTAGTGAATTATGTATGTGCATTTTGAAAATTTTTTCATGTATACAATGAGAAACTAAATGATTTTAAAATATTCCCATGTGTAATTTAACTATTGATTTTGTTATGGAAATACTTTCTGATGAATTTCATAAATAATTGGCGTATTTTCTAAGTGCGACTCCACCACATAAAAATTGTTTCTGTACTATTTCAACGAATTTGTTTGTTATATGTAAGAATTTATGAAATTTTGAATTTTTTTTGTGTGGTTTTTTTTGCAGTCCCTATCTACCACACAAAAACAGGTTTAACTGTAACGTTTTTCGTACTCTTTTTAAAAATGGTATTTTTTTATGTATGCTGACTCCAAATATGTGTACAAATTGTAACAATTCACATTATTTATTCTTTAAAAACATTCTTATACAAAAAAGGCAAATCAGAATATTAAATTATTAAAGATGATTCAAGTAACATTACATTGCATTGTTTGTATTGTATGGCTGACTATAGATAAACTAAAAAGCATGCCAAATATTCAATCCTTCATTTATTAAAAGTTTTCATAACCATAGAACATAAAATTAAATGTTGTAAGAAGTTGAAATTCTTATAACTAAAAACAAACAAATTGTCTTTATAAAACATAATTTATTCTATATATTTAATAAAAACATTATTATTTTCCCAATTAAAATCAAAATTTCATTTGTAGGTTCATAACTAAAAATATTATCATAGTCAAAAGATATAAATAGCTTTGTAATTATATAAAAAAAGAGAGATTATAAAAGGCGAAAATTTAAAAAAATGCTAATAATTTAAAATGTCATTTAAACTTAAAAACAACTATAAGACAATCGTGCTAATATTACAATTATATATTTAGGATCTCAGTGCATGGTTATTTAATTTATTTAAAAAAATCAAATGGAGTTTTATTAAATTATGCAATTAATAAAAAGTAATGTATAAAAAGAAAAGGCTGGAAGTAAAATAATTAAAATTTTCCAAAAAATTACATTTTCACCCAAGAATATAAGAAAAAATGTATATATTGTAAGAAAAAATGTATCGAGAGGGAAAGCATCAAAATATTCAATTCTGATTATTTTTTTTTTGAAATATTAAGTTAAATATTCAAATTTAAGCCTTATTCTAAAATTGATCATTAAAATGACTTTCATAGTAGCCTAATTATTTTAATGAGGAATTGCCATTTCCAGAAAAAGCTAAACATTACCTTTTTTGTTCTTACGGTTAATTAAGGGAATTCATTTAAAGCAACAGTCGTAAATTTTCTTCTCAAACATGGTTACTCAAAAAATTATGTACCTCAAAATGGAAAATAATATTATTCGTATCTATTTGTACGTGGACTCTCTCTCTATTCTCAGAGACTCTTTTCTCCTTTATAAATTTGCAGAACAAGTACGTGTCCAATTTAAGCACCGACTAGAGAAAAGGCCTTATTTAATTTAAGATGAAGCTAAACGATATATTTATATAATTAAGCCAAAGCAACATATATAACCTAAGGATATTACAGAAGTAAGAAAATCGTTTTCCTTAGAAATTTTCGGGATCGAAGCTTTTAATTAAAGGCTTGTGGAAAGATTCACCGTGTAATGAAAGTTCTCTTGTTACAAAAGAATCTCTGACTTTGATCACTGCCTGCAGCAATTGTTCCACCAGTGACTTTAGGGGACTGGAATATTCGAATGAAAAAAAAAATGTTTTGTCATCCTGTGAGAAACAGAGATTTAATATTTGCTTGGAATGAAACAGAGGATTCTGTTGGAGATTCTTAATGAAATTCATATTTGTTTCAACATTGCTCGCCTTATAATGTAATTATTTACTTAATCAGTTTTTCCCTTCAGTTTTGACGTTATCTTTTAGATCTTCTATAGTATTCTTTTCTAGTTAAGTAATTGTCATTATTGAATGACTTCTTTAATCTCATTTATAGTTTTTATTAGGATAGTTTGCCGAATGACCCCTTTAAACTTATTTGTTGCTTTTTACCAAGATAAAGAATGTTTTGTATTTCGGTTTTAATTTTCCTGTGAATTAGTTACACACAATGCTTGTTTCTAATCTGACATAAATAAGTGGACGATGTCCTTGTGATTTTATTTTCCTACATTTTAATCACAGAAGGAGAACGAGTGTGACGTGAATGTTTAAAAAGTTTTCAATTTTAGCATGTCTTAAAAATAAACAATGTGGCGTGCGACTTATTCCTGTAGAGATCAATCAACAACACACCGTTATAAAAGTTAAGCTAGTGCATGGAAATCTTGCTTTAAAAACATTCTACTATTTAATTGAAGTAAAAAAGTAAATATAATTGAATACTTCAATATATATATTTAATAATAGTTAATGCATTATTAGTTTGTTTGTAAAAAAGAAACACACAATTGAAGTTAATAAAATTATCTCATCTAAGGAATTTTCGAAACAATTATGATGTTGCCATTTCTTACTGTTAAAATAATCTTTCTGTTTTATCTGGGTTGATTTGACTCTTTTATAAAATTGATCTTTCGAAATGTCTTAAACAGATTTTAATTCTGTTTGTTCAAATGTTATTTCTCCACAAACATGCATTATTTTAAAATTTATATTAATTTCAGACATAATTTTTTTTTTGAAATCAGCGAGGAAAGAAACCTGACATTTTATTTGTCTGGATTGAACCAGCCCCTATTATTAAAATGCATAGAAGTACATAAAACCAGTTTAGAATTTCCAAAATAATTTTTGATGAATCTTCAATAGATGATGTTTTGGGTATTCAAATACAGAAAAAACGACATCGTTATTAAATGACAATCATTACTAATGAAATTCTCTAATTGATGTGCTGCATGTAATGAATATCACGGGTACTATGTGACCAATCACTTCCACAAAAAGTGTTACATTGATAAAATGATGCTGAAAAACTTTGAGTACTTACATTTTAAAGCTTAGGCATAGAGTAAGTTCCCCAGAATACTGTAGGCAGGACATGTTTTGCAATTTTATTAGTTCATTATAGCATAGTGAAGGGTAAAACTTGGTCTCAGTAAATAGGAGATCAGAATTTTTTATATGAGTTCAGTAATGATTGTGATGAAATAAGACGAAATTGAATTAAAGAGATTAATTAGATCATTTATGTAATATAGAAATTTCTGTCGGTCAGACAAATATTTCAAAATGTGAATGAAAACTGTTCATTGTTTCATGTTACACAATTTCAAAAATGTTCATTCCGTGTGAAAATTTAAAACAAATTTGTAATAGACAAACAGTTTATATATTTCTGTGGTAAGTGCTATTAAGAGAGTATTTAACATTAAAGTGGGGGAAAATATGGAATTAAATTATGGCTGATATTAGATGTCAGAACAGCCTACATTTACTCTGCTGGAATGCTTTCGGGTAGACAGCATGGTATATAGATTAAAGAAGAAATATCGGTATGTGCTTAGCAAAACCAACCGAGAGCAGCATTGAATAAAATTAATATAAAATCAAAAGTTAACAAATTTTTCCACAGATTAAATTCATGACGACAAATTGTTAAATAGAAGACTAACTATTGTTAGAACTCTGAAAAAAAGGTATTTCTTCTTCTTAGTTTTGATCTACTCGTGATCGAAAATCACTGTTATCATTACTTAGGTTTCTAAAGGATAAGGACTTTACGTCATATGCTTCTAATAATGAAAGTGTGAATCTTCTAACCACTTTGCATCATGACGGAAAGGTTTCACAAGAAAAAGTAAAAGCGAGAAACATATAATTTTGTTTTATGATCAAATTTAAGATGGAGTAAATATGATGGATATACCAGCTGTCACTTATGCAAGCGAAAGAAAAGCAAGAAAATCGCCGGTGTGTTTATTTATAATGTGATTGATCTAGATGTGTAAATGAAATACTTTTATTGTTTTTATGCATGTAAATTCATCGGACAATGAATACAAACTTTTCGAAAGGTGTCTATAAAAATCATCATTAATAATGATGATTTCATAATAATAATAGTCATTAATTCTTTATTTTTGGTACTTCCTCCTAATGTAAATAAAAAATATATGCATATTTGTCAGTTGTTAATAAATGAAAAATCATTTCTTAACGTATAAATATGTTTTAGTTAGTTAATTTTACAGGTGTGTGATTCTAGTTTTATTTAGTTATAAATAAATTAATATTACCATTTTTCTATCTTAAAAATATTTTCTTTACCTGGTATAGAAATTTAAACAATAATTTATGCATATAAACTCTTTAAAATGAATTCAACTTAAGAAGTAAATGGCCTAATAATTTCAATTACCTCCAAGTTATTGACATTTGTAGTTTAATTTTTAAAAGAAGGTTATATACATATATATATATATATATATATATATATATATATATGTGTGTGTGTGTGTGTGTGTGTGTGGTGGGTGTGGGTGTGTCTGTCTGTCTGTCTGTCTGTCTGTCTATCTGTCTGTGTGTGTTTATTTTTACTTGTGTATAACATACATCAGAGCATGAAAAAGAAACTGTATTAATTCAATTTTTGAGAACATTTTTACTAAGTTGTCTGTATAAACAGAAATTTTTACATACTGATGGATAAAATATTGTATTATATATATATATATATATATAAAATATTATAATATATGAATAATATGATATTATACATAAACAAATACAAAAACAAAGTTCAGAAAGCTCTGAGCAAACAGATCATTTATATTTCTTACAATCTCATTTAAAATTTTTTTGTCAATTCTCAATATTATAATTTGAAATGATATTGCCTGAATATTAATGGCATCTAAATATTGATAATGACTAAATATTGCATTCACTATAAATACCTATGCAGTAGTATCAAAACGAAAATGTCTACAGACAGTTTGTCCAACATTTTTTTAAATTACGATAAGAATTGTGTAATAAAAATTCCTTTTTTAACAGTTGATATTTTTTATAAATAAAATATAATCACTTAGAAATTTTCTCTTCTTATATTCAGGAAAAAATAGTGTTAATATTACAAGTGATATTAAGTTTATTTTTAACAAGCTTTATTTACAGTTTAAAGTGAAATAGTTTCATCATGTCAAAAGTCCAGAATTTATTATTTTAATTAGATATTCAGTGTTACTGTTTTTAATATTTTGTGCCTAAATAAATGTTTACCATGATCAGAGGTAAAAGTTTTGTTCATTTTTATCTTATAATGTGTTCATATTATTTTTATAATATTATATATTTTTCAGTTTATATATATATATAATGGTTTTTATCAAAGGTAGTTACCACTTTTGTATCGAAAAGCTGTAGAAAAACAGCAACAGAAATAAATTAAAATTAAAAAAGTTGTATTAAATTATTAAAAAAAGCACGATTGATTTTTGAAATAGTTGAAAGTAAATTTTTTTATTCATATGCTTCTTTTTTAAATTATATCAATTTGATCACAGTCGTTTCAAATTATGAACTTCTTTTCTTAATAAGTATGGTTCGATCTTTACAGCAATTGGAATTGATTTTTTAAAAAATTATTGTTACAAAAAATCAGGACAAATATTCTGATTTTACTGCTCAGCTTTTGGATAGAGTCAGCATTACGTTTTTCCCCCTGTAGTTGATAAGTCCTATCTATTGAACCATGAAAAGAACATATTTTAAACTACTAAAATTAAACCAAAGTTAAAAGAAAGTATATTACTGAATCAAAGTCCAAAATTATTTTTTAATTATCAATAACTCTTCTCATTTTATTGTAGTACTGCCAATTGTTTTGAGGAAAAATGACAATATTTATTATTCCATATTTCTTATAAAATGTTTTAAAAATATTTCTTATGGATCATTTATTATTTATCTCTTATAAAAATACAATATATGTTAAAATAATAAAGTTTATTTATTGTATACTTCACGAACATACATTTCTGTTTTAATAAGTCCCTTCTTGGAAATGATTTGTAAATATGCTGTAATTTATAAAAGGAAAAAAGATTCAATTAGAGATTGCAAATGCTGACCGTTAATTATGTTTTAAGCAAGGTCGTAGTGACTTAACATATATAATCTCCAAGAACTTAATTATAATAAATGTAATTTGATACCCATTTTTGTAATGGATTTTCTCTACCTGTTGCAGAAAAACAATTATAAATGGCCTTCACCTCTAACATTGTTTTTGTTTTATTTAACAAGGGATTCAATTGAAAAGAATAATTTTCCAATTTGTATTTAATAATGTGAAATTTTTTTTTGTTATATCAGCATTTAAGTTTGTATATATTTTCTCCATAATTGCATTTTTTTTTATCTTAATCTATATAAAATATATTCACAATTTTTCTTTCCTCTTGTGATATAAAATCTTTGCTCGTGTAAAAAAATGCCTAATTGCTTATAATATGCATTCATGAACAATGAATAATACTTATTTCGAACAGTAAAATCTGACTATTTCAATTATTTAAGCGACATATTTACTATATAAAACTAATTATTCACTACATTAAAGTTTATGAATCGGTTCCTGATAAATTACATTGATTTCTGTTATAACTAGAAAAGTAATCGATTCATCCATAATTTGATCATTCAATTTGTCCCATTTTCGCTATGTATATTAATAATAAGGTTAACTCATAGGCTCATATATAATCTGTCCAAAGTTTGTGCTTGTGTTTGCTTTGAATCAATACATTAATTCCGTGCATGATCCTGACAATTACAGCAGTACCCAGTTGCACCTGCTCGTTGCAAATAATCTGTTGAAATGAAAGGCAAAATGGTTCAAGTCAAATTTTAGAATTCATCTCATTTGCATTATGTAATTGTGTTATGAATTATTGCGTGGGGTAGAATTAAATCATTTTGTAATCGTTTTATAATCATGTAAATACTATTCATAAATGTATAAGCTTAAATACATACATTAAAGCCATTTTTCATTTTATGTGTAAATTAGCTATTATAAAATGCTTTGTAATTTTAAGTTTCTAGACGAACTAACTGATTTTGATTTTCTAAGCGATTTTGTTTCAGTAACACACCCATTTTTTCTTCATACTTGTACCATTAAAATTTCTGTATTTTATATTATTTACTTTATTTTATGTTATTTTGCATTAATACACTTTATTAGAGCCACCAATACCATGTCCTTCAGTAAAAATTTAATTAATATATAGTTTTATTAGTACGCAATTTACAAAATATTCTTATAAACATATTATTTAAAGAAAAGTTCAATTATTTTCGTGCACACAGTATAACACTTCATCTTTCAATATATTATTTTTAATACTTAAAAATTTGAACAAAGTATAATTATATTAGATTATCACGAAATTATTTTAAAACATTTTTAATGTCGACGCATCAAGTTTCTTTTTCCTGTTAGGAGTACGCAAGGCGATATACTGCGATCATGTTTCATTTGTAAGACTTCTCTATTGACAACATCAACAAACAAATTTCACTAAGCCCTCTTTTTTTTTTGCAAAAAGTTTAGGTGGATAAATTGTTGAATTCACAAATATGTAGAGAAGAATGTCAAATTCCGAAGAAACTTCAGAGAAAATCGTTTAACACAAAACTGAAGTTGAATGGAATATTTTTTCATCTTAAAAAAATTTCGTGCTAAAGATATTGCAAAAAACATATGTGTTGAACTAAAATAAGTTTGTTAGAGTACATTTTATTTACATAGATACATATATATGCTTTTGTCAAATTGAAATCCATGAAACAAAATCATTCATAAGAGCTTAATAAAATTTACCACGAAATTCTGTTCTGTTTTTGATCAACAGCCTTAAGAAGCTCCATCTACATTTTAAGCAAAATATCAGCTTGCTTCCACAAACCAGTTTTCACTTGCTCATAAATAAATTCCTCTAAAATAGGAATTAAAAAACGTGAAACAAACTCACTGATTTTTGTTCACACAGCAATGAAATCCAAAACCAATCCATGTAAAATTAGCTATTTTTGTGTGGCAAAAGTAGCTTCGATAAACAAAAATGGTTTGTCACAGGCTTTTCCGAAATTATTTTAACGTCAAATTAGCCTCCTTTCTACGAAGTATGTGGACCCCCCCCCCTTTTTTTTTATTCCACACCACATGGCTGGTGATTTCCGCATATTGTTCATTGACAAAAGGAAAATCTTTTCGTGTTAAGAGAAAAATATGCATGTAAATACATAGTATTTTGTGGAGACTGTTGTATCATTTCTTGTTCACCGATAATTGTCTTTTCGCGTTAAACGTATTTTACTGTACTTAGGAAAGATATGACCACCCCTCACACACATCTATCTTAAAAATATCGGTACACATTTCAGTTATTTCTTAAATCGCTGATAACATTTAAACTACTACAACGCATCGTTTAGTAAAATATTGCTTTCTTTTTCTTTTCCTGTTGTAATCCAATAGAATTGTCAAGAAAATGTACCACTGTTATAGCTTTTTAAGATGAAAACAAAAATATTAAATTTAAATTAGTCAGGTACAATACATTTGTAGAAATAACAAAATTTCATTGATGGCTAAGAAAAAAGAATAAAAAATCATAAAGTATATCTTCTTGTGAAGAGAAAATCTGCTACATTTTACAATCTCTCAGAAAAACTGTAGTTTTGTTATAGCATCTTGATATATATATATATATAGCAGTAAATAATTCAAAAGAAGACTAATAAATCCAAGACTCCTAAGATCAGACAGGAAGAAATATATATATTAGTAGCATTTTAGGGATACAAACATAAAAAATACAATTATACGATATTCTTTTTCAATTTTTTAATATTAGAACATTATTTGTTTGTCATATATTTATTGTACTTGGAGGTAATTTGATCATCTGCGAGAGAATTAAAAACTCTTAACGGTAGACTCTTTTGAAAGGCCAGAACTGGACCATTCATTGCAGGTTGATGAGTCAGAAATCGATGAGAAAAATCGCTTTGACCAGGATATTAACGGGAAATTGGTTTCTGATTGGCGAGTCACAAATCACTTGGTGCTTCGTAATCACTAATTCTAGTCATGCAGCTATTTCTAGTGCGTTAGTTTCGGGTTCCAGGTAACCGTGTGACCAAGTTTCTGTCACGACATACTCAGGAAAACGCTTCATTTATTTTTCTTCAATAGATTTTGACAGGGCTTATGGATTAGAGATATCCACTTCCCGTATAGTTTTTGGAAACATATTTCTCTAACTTTGTATATTTTGGAATGGGGCTTATCATTAGTTAAACGTAACTGAAAAAAATTACAGTTATTCCATGTAAATTGAATGTTGAATCTTAGTACAAAATAAAACAAAGTTTATTGTTGAATGCATTGAGCCAGTTTCCTCAAAGGAAAATGCATTTCTTAGGTTTTTATCTCAGAGATACAAAGAAATTTTGCATAAAATTGTATGTGATTAAAAGTATTTTATGGATTTCGGTGTTTATGATTTATTTAATTTTATATGCAAGATCTTTTCTCGTTTCTTGTAAATTAATATCTTGAATTTTTATATCTTTATTTTGATTCTCCGACTTTGTTATAAGTCAACTATTAGTTATAAACACAGTTTAAAAATTATTTCTTACACTCTCTAAATGCAACTGATCAATTAAACGTAAGAGAATAAATACATTTAAAATAGTTTAATATTATAATAATTTTCGATGTAATGTATTGTAAGTGATGCATGATAACAGTGATGCACAGATAACATTGAGAACCCTGGATATTGAATTAAATAGCTGAGAACTTTCATTACTGCATATATTATCGTCTTGAAATCCTCAAATCAGCTTGAACTATATTTGAAATATGCACTTAGTTCTATTTCTATGTTTCTTGACACCTTTTCATGATTATTCTTGCGATAAATTCAATGCTTCCTGAGTTCATTTTCGTTACAAGCTATCGTATTAGTAGACTTGAAATAGAAAATAAGGTATTTTCAGCGGCATAGTCATATATTGTTAATAAAATGTACTCTGCACTACTATACATAAATATATATATATAATGCAATCTTGGTTCCTAAGGTCAAGAGTTTTGCTATTGTACTACTGTAGCTAATATTTCTTACTGCCTTGACTGGTTATTCTTAGGTTTATAACTATATATATATACAGGGACGTCTTAAGACTTCTTGAGGCCCTGGGCCCATGCGCAAAAGTAGACCCTGGGTCCCTGCTGAAATGTAGGCTCCACCTATGACCTTTTGAAGTAAACAGTACATAACATACGTTATCAAATACTTGTACAAACAATAACACAAAACAAATAAATGTGCTTGATTTGTAATCACGTACCAACTCGACCGACTGCCACCTTTGACTGAGTAATGATGGTGTATGTTGGCAGGCCTAGACCTGTACGTGGACAACGGTCATCACATGTAGTCTGTTGACATATAGTCCAAAACTCCCAGATTTGCGGAGAATATAACCAGAAATAACATTTGGCCTTTAAAATTATTCGAATTATGATCTACTTAACGCTGAGTCGAGATCGAGACGAGGCCCCTATTGCAACCGAAGCCCTGAGCCTGGGCCCAGTTGGCCCATGACTTAAGACGTCCCTGTATATATATATATATATAAATTTATATATATATATATATACTTCAAATAAAGCAGAAAATATAAAAGAAAACTATAAACATTTTACTAAATACTGCTTAATTCAAAAATACCCAATTAACTTTATATTTATAGTTATTTGAATAATGAAATTCGAAATAGTAAGGATTAAATTTCCATAGTTCATTAATAGTTTTTTTATTATAAATGTTTTATGAAGTGAAAACTTCTTTAGCGGCGTTGGGCAACTTTTGGTAGGGGAAATCTTATGAGTTCGCGTCACCAACATAATCTGACTGGCGCACGCGCAGTGTTATGATCGCCTCAGACGCTTTTTGGATGGGTGAAATCTCGTGCGTTCGCGTCAACGAAATGCTTATAGCAGTATATCTGTAGCTATACAACTGACGTATAGTGCTGTGTATAACTGAAAGTGAAATTCAATGGATTTAGTGAAAAGTTCAATGTGTATATACTGTGTATTGCTCGTTGCGATTCCGAGAGAGAGAGAGAGAATGGGCAATATATATCAATGGTTGCCGTTTTTATTTCGTCTGGAAAATCTATGAGACAGATACAACAATTTTTATTCGAAAATTTGATGA
This sequence comes from Trichonephila clavata, assembly GCA_019973975.1. Lineage (NCBI taxonomy): Eukaryota > Metazoa > Arthropoda > Arachnida > Araneae > Nephilidae > Trichonephila > Trichonephila clavata. Next base: position 7,692 of record BMAO01035397.1, on the reverse strand, counting down.
TTTAAACAAAAGAAGGTTCTGAAATACTCGAAAAAAGATTTGGCGAAAAATATATGATAATGTACAGATGATTTTAAGTGGAGACTTCAATATTAACTTTGCAGATGATAAAATTCTACCACTATAATTGAATTTCTAAATGAAACACTTAATTTAAATATGTCCACTGATCGAATACTCAGTACTATAAAATATAAAACGACGATCGCGATGTGGTTTAAACACACGCGATACTTAGATAAATTTGAATCAAGCATTTTCCTTTCTTACTTTAGTTACCATAAGCCTATTATATATTTCTTTAGAACAAAATGAAATAATTGAAAGTACAAAAAGTCTAATTATTGTTGAAATTAATGATGACAATGATGCAAATAATTAAAATAATGTTAAAAATCAAGTAATTTGAAATTTAAGTATACACAAATACTATCTATAAATAATATGATTGTATATTAATTGTTATTTCAATTGAATTGTATTTATATTTTGTCATGATCTTGTACAGCCCGTAATATATTTGAATAATAAAAAAACCATATAAGCATGCATATAATTGTTGCTCGGAGTGTCAAAGGATGTGAAAACCAGATTCATGTTGATAATTTTAATTCAAACATTATGAAATTTCAAATTTTAATACTAAAAGTTCTAAGTTTTCACTTCTATCGGCAGTCTCTAAAACTGCCATTTTCCCCCCTAGATAGTTATAGTTACCTCCATATTCTAATTTTATATTAAATTACTTGTTCTCTTTGGTTTTTTTTTAATTTAATTTATTTTTTAAAATTTTAAATAATCTTAGTCCCTAAGGTAAATGTAGTATGTTTACAATACTTAATGTATTATTCCTGTTCTCTTCTTACTTTTGCTAAGTGCTTCTATTCAGCCATTCATACGCTTTAAATTTGCATTTGGGTCCAGAATATGGCAATATTTGTTTATTGTACTCAGATTTAGTGCGGGCTCTGCATTTTTGAATGCAATTTTTAGGAAAGTTATCTTTTTCTCATAGTGGATTTAGATTTCCTATCCATTATTTTCAGAAAGGGGGAAGGTTGGCTGGTCACAAAACATGTTAAACCCCAATTTTGTATAAATTATTTTATATATAAGAAGTCCTAAGTCAGCAATGTTGATAATACTGCATCATTCACTTTTTTAATATTTTTTTTTTATATTTAATTCTATTATTATAATTTTTCACATATCCTTTTTAAAATGTATTGTCGTGTTATCTTGCAATTTAATTTTTTTTCCTTTTTTGTTTAATGTTTATTCATTTCTTTCTTATAGAGAAATGTTGTCTATATATATATATATATATATATATATATATATATATATATATGCAGAGAGAGAATACTGTAAAAAATGTTTTTTAAAGGCAGCTAAAATTGATACCTTACATACAAAGCAATACTTTCCTCTGCTATATGTTCATACACCTAATTTTTTAGACATAATCAGCAGAAGTTTTTTCTTAGGCTTTTTAAATGATTAATACGAAAAATTCAGAAACACGAAACAGGAAAAAACGTTTTAGCAAATATTTATTCAAGGGCTAAATTAATGACCTATATTGAGCACATTATTTATTAAAAGGAGTTGAATCGATTAATGGATAAAGATAACGCTTTTTGATGGAATTTTTATTATAAAGCAATTTGAATAAGTAAATTAAAAAATGCAAATACAGAAGGCATATTTTGGGTTGTTCGTTTATTTATTTATTGAAATTCCTGATAAAATAATCTGTTTTATTAAACACATGAGAATGTAACAAAATATAAACACTTTTTAGCATTATTCAAACAATTTCTATAATTTATTTGTTTTAACTTAGTGTATAATGTGTATGTATGTGTACTATATGCGGTTAATGTTTACTGTTCAAATTTTAAATATTAGCGGATATAGGTCAATATTTCAAACTAATATATTCTTAGTATAATATTATCGTACAATATTGCGCAAAGTAGTAACATGCTTGTTAATAGATTGGACCTTCAAATGACAGCCAGTTAGAAGATGTGACATGATTCAATTTTCTTCTTGTCTGTCGCTGGATGTATTTTGCTGACAGGATAACGTGTGGGTAATAAACGATCATTAATCATTTAATGACAACGTATTATTTCAGAGGTTAAATGAATATGTAAGTCTAAGGGTGAAAAGCCCTTAGTTTCATTCTACTTTTCGTAGGAAAACTAACTACTTTATATAGAGATTTCATAAACTAAGAGTTGGAAAAGTGGATGACTTTCGTTAAACATGGAAAGCTCACACAGTATCATTACATGCATATTGATTTTTAATACAAACATTTATTTACTTTATTTTACAAATATAAACAAATATAACGTTCAGAATATTTCATTTATTTTTACTTGGTGGGATAAATAATTAATGGAATTCATCAAAACTGTTTCTATATAGTGATGATATACGTATTTAAAATTCATTAACCAAATGCTATAACATTATAATTTCTATGGAATTATGTAATGCTACTTTGTTTACTTAACTATATTTTCCAAAGGTTGACTGTGAACATTTATTGAAGCATTTGCTAGGATATACAGAGATTTAAATAAATTTTCCGTTTGGTTTTTTTAGCAATAAATCGAAACATCACCTACACATAGCTTAACGATATAGATAGAGAGATTAAAGTATATATCAGGATTATGGAAAATGTTTCTAAATTGTATCTCTTACAATAAATATTTTAATTTAATAACTCATATGCCTCATAAGTACTCTGATTGTTTATGCACAAAGAATTATGTATAAAAAAATAATTTGAAAGAATTCGTAAAAAATTGGAGTACGTTGCTGCTTTTTAACGAATAAATTGATTTATTGCTCTCAGAAAACTTTTTAAAAAACTAATTTTTTAGTGACGAAAATAATATTTTTATTTTCAAATGACTGTACTTGAAAAGACGTAATTTTGAATTAGTATCATATTTAGTGATATTAAAAAAGTACCCATTATTATTATTATTTATTTACTTATTTTTTTTCCCTATTTTTTATTGAGCACCTTGTTTTTTTAAATGTACGAGCGGGTATAAAATTTACCCCTTTGATATTTCCCAAACTGTGTAACTTAATATGGTGTAAGTAAATAATATATACTATTTTCCTAGAAACACTTCGCAAACCTTGATTTTCACAAGATTTAACACGAATTTACTAGTAAATATTTTTTCTGGATTGAAAGAATACATGGTTTCTTTAAATATATTGAGTATTTTAGATGCGTTATCTGAAAAAAAAAATATTAAATTAAATCCGCATCATTAACTTAATTTAATGTTTTTCTAACAAATAGAAACGAGTGAGTGTGAATATAGGGCTTAATGGAACTTAAATCATTTCGGCTAAGTTCACCTAACATTCGTTCACAACTAAAAATAAATGGTTGGCTTGTTGGATGTGAGGTAGCGGGCCCGCATAGGGTCCGATCCCTGCTGGAGGAGATAGATTTTCTGGATACGAAAATCGTAGGCACGCAAGTCGTATGATTATGTGGCATGTAAAAGATCCCTTGAGTATCAATTTGGCTCTGATACGCTCGGTAAAATTAAATCACGGCACTATTAATATCCTGCAAGAGTTCGAATAGGATAAAATTCAAACATCACAATTTGGTAGCGGGTGGCACCACCCATGAAATGGCTTCCTTTCTTGAGGACTTGTCGTGTCTGCTATTGGCTTAGCTGCCAAAATGCAGCCCATTTTAAATAAATAATTATTAATTTTTTTGTGTGGTTTCTTATACTCATATAGATTGGAAGAAAATTTAAATGAAAAAAATATTTCATAAACTTCCTTTGAGTATTTTAAATACTGAATGAAAAAAAAATAGCGTTATTTAAATTGCTTCCTGAATTCAAACTCCCAAGTTCCAGTTACGCAAATGAATAAATATATGCTTCAACATATTTCCTTCCTTTCATTTAATTGTGTTTAAAAAAATCATTCTATTAAATCTAAACTAACGCCATCCAAGAAGACCGAAGCATTTCTTTTCGTCATTATTTTAGCAGATTTAAAACACTCGTAAAGCTATCCACGATTCCGAAATGAAAATTCATGACTTCCCATCACCTTTCAGTGTTCATAATCCCCCTTAGATACTCCAATATCCTCTGGCGAATTCTTCGCGCTTTTCGTTTTACAGAGTTTAAATAGCTTTGATGGAAAATTACATTTTCCTTTAATATTCATTTCCATGAAATGCCCCGAGTCTAAGCATTCTCACTACAATACTCTAGAGGTGACTCATTAAACCATTAAATCATAAAGGCGAGAAACGAGTCTCAGCATTTAGTACCCGCAATGTCAGAGAAAATTGGAGGCTTTCAAGAAATAACATTTATTCTTGTTACTTATCATGTTTATTTAACTACTTTCATACTTGAGAGACTTTGATTTCCATTAGTTCATTCACTACGGCAAATATTGACGAAACTCCAGAATAAATGGAGTCAAAAGAAGAAAATCACTTTCTATGTAAATTTTGAATCAAGACGGTAAACTACATTTTTCGAAGAAACGCATTGTGAAATTTCCGTTAGATGAGTTTCGGGCGAAAGGAAATTTAAAAAAAAAAACTTGAGCAAACATTGCATAAAGAGTTCAAAAATTAAGATATTAAATGAATTATTTTTTTTATATGCACAAAAAGTTAAATTGGATGGAAGAGAATAATTTAATATTCACTTATTAGGTCCGTTAATGGATTTTTATCGTTTTGTTTTAGCCAAGTTTTAAATTACTTGTTTTTATTTCATATCATTTAGCATTCTCTGCTTTCTTATAAATTATTCATTAAATAAAACTATTTTCATTGAAATGGTTTTAAAAAATAATTTATTTGTATGATTCCCAGATGAAACATTGTTTCTTAACTCATTATTTAAAGCAGATTGCTTTTAAATTTATGTTGCAACTATAAAAAAAATATGTTTATGTTGCATATTAACTTAAGTAATATTTAAATTTTGGTGTAAAACAAGCCAGGTATATTGAGCTAGCTACGTAAGTGTATAACATAAATATGGATTTCAAAAAAATTTAAATATTATTTTCATTATGATGTTTTATAAATTAATGAAATAAATAATTCATAGTTTTATAAATGTATTTAACACAGAAAATGTCGTTCTTTAGTGCCGTACGTTGTGATAAGTTTTTGGGAATTCAACCCTTGCCCTCGTCAACAAAGTTTTAATTTCTACCAATTGCGTTTTTATCTGCGTGATTTCTTAGAATGTAACCCTCCCCACAAGAGAAGTCTGTGTATGCTACTGAATATATAATTCACGTTTATTTAATTTTAATTTTTTTTAAATTTATAGTGGTCCTGCTCCTCCGAACTTCGTTTAAATAAGTAATTGTTATACTCTGTTTCACCTCAAGTTGGCAGCGTTAGGAAGGGTACGATGACCGAATCATCAGCACTGCCGGGTTACTCTAGGAGAGAGTGTGACTAAACGAATAAAATCACCATATTTGGCGAATGAAAAAAAATGCTCGTGAAAATTTTTTCATTAAAATTGTAGGAAATGTTTTTTTTTCTTATAGAAATAGTATAAGCTACTTTTTTAATGGAGATATTTAAGGGCTTACGTTTCAATATGTTTAGAAATATTGATGAATAAACTAGCAAAACTTTTCTCGAACAAAATCGCAATACTTCTCAACATATTCATAGCAATGTTTTTTTAAATGAAAAAATACCGTTACATTGTAATTCATGCTTTCATTAACTTGATTTTTTAAGTGACTTAGGCCACTTTCAAATAAACGACCATTTTTCTTTAATTTTCTTTTATTACATCCGTTTATAAAATACAAATTTCTATCTTGTTTTTTAAGAATTAATCACTTTTCTAGGTTATTACTATTTTAAATCCGTTTGTAATAATTATGCACATTACATGTATAAATGCCGTTTATGTATGTTAACATAAAATATACAAACTTAAATATACATTTCTATCTTAGACATGTTTAAAATGTCAAAAAACAACAAGAACAAGATAGTAGCACGAGATATCAAAATAGTACATATGAACGATAGCAGAGACGCAAAGCGAATGGCGTTGATTTGGCGGGAATGCTTAGGTAACTCCGCCAGGATGTAATCTTGAAAAAGGTTTTATGCCAAGTGATTTCATCAAATTGTTGTTTTTCAACTGTATTCGTTCACAGGTATTAAGGAATAAATGGTTTTAAGATTCGATTAACTTAAAATATATCCTAAAATCACAATTTCGATAATACACGATACTTTTTAACAATTTTCTATCATTTGCTTTCATTTAAATTCCAAACAAGTTGGAACTATTTTTCAAGCGATTTTTACATTTCCTACCCTTCCCAATGCTGCCAATTTAAGGTGAAACGAAGTATAGTTACCACTGACGGATTTAATTGTACATTGTCTCTTCGAAATTGAAGTTCAGAATTTTTAAATTAAGAATATTTTATGTACCTACATCATCTGATTATCTGGACCAATCATAAGAGACGTCTTCGGAAGTCATGTGTTTTTTTTAACTTCCTGTAGGCGTTTTGTATGTAAACTCCCGTTTCAGGGAAAATTTGACGGCTGTTACTTATTTTTGTAACGTAACGGTAATCGAGAGTCCATCATCTTTTGTCTACTTTTCATTTATTGTGTTGTAATTATGTGTCTAAATGGAATAAAAGCGGTTTACCTTCCACAAGAAGAATGCTGCATCAATACAACCATTTTCACATCAACAACCTAGATATGATCATCAATAATTAAGTAAATAAAGCCACCCCTGAACTACACGGCATACACAATGCGGCAAATAAGTTTTAAGACTCGTCCCAGAGCGTAGCCTGTAATGGCACCAGGAGTGCAAATGTGCCTGTGTCATATCGTCCATGGTCTGCTGACATACTGCCAAAAGTTGTGCGCATTTCGTTTAGTAGGTGAAAGAAGGCAAGCGTTCATTGCATAAGTAAATTTTTTCCATGTTGAGATTTTTTAAGGTGGAGAAAAGAGCCGTGGCTAAATTTAACGCAAAACTTGTGAACGTGCTTCGGAATATACCAACTCATGAAACAAGTTTACGGTGAATGTTGTTTAAGTAGAACAAATGTTTGTGTGTGGTACAAACGTTATTTGGTTGGAGATGTAAGGTAGAAGAAACCAGACCGCAAGCCAAAAAACGAGGGAAATTCCATCCAAAATCAAACAATGCTTATTACATTATTCGATGCTAGGGGTATTATCCACAGAGAATTCGATCCAACTGGTCAGAGAATCACAGGTCAGTACTACTTAGCTGTTTTAAATGTTTGATGGCCAGAATTCGTCGCATTCGTCCAGAATATCGGGCTGAAAGCAGTTGGTTTTTGTTACACGACAATGCACCCATCACACCTCCCTTGTTGTTCGTCGCTTTTTGGCAAAAAATCCGTGACTACTTCTTATTCCCAAAATTAAAAATGGAATTAAAAGAATGTTATTTTGAGGATATTTCAACCTTACAAGTAGCTTCGACACATGCTTTGCAGGCCATTCCGCAAAGTCATTTACAACTGGCACTCTGTTTCTTAATAAATCGCTGTACAAGTGCATTGAAGCTGGAGGATCCTATTTTGAATAAAAAAACCAAAACAGGAATTAATTTTCTGTTT
>BMAO01035396.1:0-32854 GCA_019973975.1 Trichonephila clavata | reverse complement strand
ATAAGCGCAATACTTTATAATCGGCATAGTTCAATATTTCTTCACGACAACGCTTGGCTGCATATGGCGTACAAAACAACTGAATTTAAATATGAAATTTTGCAGCACCCATCTTATTCACCGGATCTATCACCAACAGAATTTCATTTTTCAAGCATCTAGAACATTTTTTAACCCTTTATCTACCTACGGTACTTATAAGTACCACTCACTTTAAAATTACTTAGAATAACCATTTTTACGAATACTCTGACGATACTTAGCAGCAATATTGTTTTAAATTTACTCTTCTAAGATATATGGCAGCACGGGTTCTATGATGAGTATTTTAGCGGGAAAGATGAATAGTTTTATAGCAGAAATTGCGTTGTCAGCTGACATTTTGATCGAAATGCGAAGATTGTCTTTTTTTTTTTTTTATATATATGTTAATGCAGACTTTAGAAAATGATTTGACTATTTTAAGTGAGCAATGTGTTTACTTAATTTTATAGCTAAATAACTTTGTGGTACTTATAAGTAGTGACAGTTCACTGGATGTTAGAGCAAGAGTTCCCCCACCCCCCGTCGAGTAGCTTGTATTTTGCTGCGTTGTAGAGTCATCACTACAGACGTATGCTTTTTTTTGGCATTTATTTTTAGCTTAACTTATTTATTTTGATTTTTTTTATTGTTTTATTCTAAAGTTTTTCAAAAAAATTTAAACTTCAAAAATCTGAGCATTTTTTTCCCCTTTTCTTTCTTTTTTTTTTGTGCCACACAGTTAAATGAAATGTCTATTCTTATTTCAAACATTAACAACTTTTTAATTTCTTTATGAGTAGCTGAGATTTAACAATAATTGGAGATTTTTAACGTGATATTATTATTTCCTTTTCTTAGAGTGTCTGGAAAAAAGAAACTCAGTCTTCAAGAGGCTTTGGATTTATTACAGAACCTACCATCTGAAATCAGTGATGTCCTAACAGATGATTTTTCAGATGAAGAAGTCCCAGCAAATAATCTGCTGGATTTTTCGTTAGTTTCTTAAGATGACGATCAAGAGACTGAACAAGACTCAAGGTTCCAGTAGCTCATGTTCCTACCCTAGGATGCAGTGCTTTAAAAACATTCAATCGAAACCTCACTCGAAATGCACAACTTGTAATGAGTTGTTGTGCATTAATGAAAAGAAAAGCTGTATCTTTGAATATCATCGAATTAATTTATGCGTAAAAGCTGTTTTAACATGTAAAAAAAGTAAATAATTTATAAAAATTTAATAATCTTTAAAAATAAATACTTTGTACTGTAAAATATTAGTGTTCTTTGGTCATTTAGCATTTTTAAGAGTTAAAACTGTGTTAAAAAAATCATTCGGTCTTTTTGTATTTTGAGAATATTTCAGACCTTTGTGGACAGACGATAATTTTAAGTACCAATCTAATTAATTAGCTCTAACACATTCAGTTTCCCAAGTTGAGTATTTTATTTATGTATATCCCTTAATTTTCAATGTAATGATTCAAAAAAAAAAAAAAAACGTTGCATGAAAAAAATTGCAGTAAAGCATAATGCGGTAGATAAAGGGTTAAGGGCTAAACAATATGAAAATGAAAACAGTCTGGAAAAATTCCATACCGGAGTTTATTGATTCTAAAGATCAGAATTTCCTTAAGACAGGCATCTCGACATTAAAATCTCGTTGGAAAAGATGTATTGAAGAAAACTAAACCTATTTTGATTAAATAAAAAGCTTTTGAAATAAAGGCATGCAAGTTTATATGTTCACTTAAAGATCCGACATATTCCATATATTACATTCCAACCTAATAAAAAGCAAGTAGCGGATCCTTAAAAAACCACATTTCAACTTCTCTGCTATTTATTCACATTCCAAACTATATATATATATATATATTTGAGTACTTTTTTGAGTATAAGCAAACTTGAAAACCCGATATGTCTACCAAGAAAAGAGTCACAATGGTGGCCAACTGTTTCAATAACTGAATGCGAAATCCAATACTTGAACAGGGCCACTTCCCAACCTGATGAGGGCTGGAGAAACACACCTGTGGGGTGTTATATATACTTCGTGGAAGAGAAACGAACCCCCTTCAAACTTCCCCTGAGGGCTACGGGGCGGAAACGAGAATAAAAACAGGTAGGGACGAATTCCCCAATAAACGACCACCCAGATTTAGAATTGACGATTCTGAGCTTTCTGTGGGGGCTTAATTAGGATCCTTGTCCTTCCTTTGAGATGTCATTGTCGTCACTTCGTAATCCGGTTATGAATGAAGATCAACGCTTTGCTACTTTGGATGCTGACGGGATTGGCATCTTTATAGTAACAGCCCACTCATTGAAAAATAAGCTGGCCCGTAGACCTTGAGGCTAGTTTACAAAATATGTTTTCTTTTAACCTTAGTGTTTAGTATTCAGAGTCTGATATTTTCTAAACTTAATACGAAATCTCGTTAATGCGTCGTGTAATCACTCAATATTTCAGAAGTAAATGTGAATATTAATTTTTTTCGCCTTAATTTGTTTGTTCTCGTCTAGATCGTGTGTGAATTATTGTTTTACATTCATTCCAAATTAAGAATTTTTTGAGTTTATGTTTCAATTTTTGAAAAAATATATCATTATTAGTTTTTAAAATATTTTAATTAAATTAAATTTAAACAAAAAGGAACTAAGATCATGCAATTCTAAGTTATCTATTTTATATAATTTCTTTACTTTGTAAAATCATATTGACTTTTCCTTTGCTATGAGATAAAATCTTTGAATTAGTATTTATTCTAAATCACCTAGGAAAGATTAAGAATTTGTAAGGAAGCATTAACTATAACTGTGCAACTTTAATAACTGCAAAAATGAAAAATGTAATTAACATAATCAAAGTGAATGAATAAGAATTTTTTCAAGATTGCTTCTTAATTGGTCACTCATCTGCTAAATCCCCTTATACAGCATTTACGGCCAAGTATTTGTACCTGTCTACTTTAATATTTGTTCAACGTTCAATGAGTGTATTTTGTGAGAATCGTTATTCTTAACAAGCAAAGCTATGTTTATTTATGCTAAGTTTTTGTAAAATTCAGTTTGATTTTTTAAAAAAAAGAGAAAAACTTCTTGTATGTTAAAACAGAAAAGAAGAAAAATAAAAAAAAATGGGGGAATCTATATTAATGATGAAACCCAAATAAAAGGCTATAGAAACCCAAGTTATTTTAGTTTAGTAAATATAATCATATATAATCAAGTGTCTTCGGGACTTGAACCAGTTTTTAAAAAAATGCCGGTTATAACTTTTTGTAATTTTTTCAAAAAATACATAATTAGTGTCTATAAATCTTGGTCGTTATTAATTATGTCGTTTCAAAATTTTGTTTTACAAAACAGAAACAGCTTAAATTCTAGGCCACTTTGAAAAAATGTGAAAAGGCATATGCGAGGGATAGAATCGGGTCGATTAAAGACTTGATTTATTGAGAAATGATAAAAAATTAAATTTAAGTGTAGTATTTTGGATAAGTATATTAACTTTAAAAACGGCTATGACCGTTTCTTTTTCTCTATGTTTTGGGACATTTTTAAAAATTATTCATATGCTTTCAATGTAATTTGTTTTTGCTTTTCATAATTTAATATAATTTCGAAATCAGGTTTTTCATATTTAAATTAAAATACAATTAATTTTTCATTTTATTTTTTTAAATCCTTAATTTAATTAAGAAGAAGACTAGAAGAAATTGATATCATCTGTTTGAAAATGAACCACAGTGTGTAAATCAAATAATGTGCGATATATTTTAAGAAAGTTTTTATTTAAAATTATTCAAATTTCTTAATTTACTTCTTAGTATTAATTATAACATGACTTTGCATGTTCTAAATAGTTAATATTTATAAGAATAATAAATGAGAATATATATATACGGGGAATACACATTTATTTTTGAATTATAAAATGCATCTGCCTAATTGATAATAACTAACAAACAGTTCGTATCGCTACAAAATTAACTTTAATTTTGTCTTCAAGCACTAGAAGACAAAGAAAATTAATAATCAATAATGACAAAAGCTTCAAAAGTAGCCATTTTTCTTTCATTTGCTATTTAGCTTCAGTCTTTAAATTTTTACAATAGCCACATTCAGAAGCACAAAAGAATGAATATAAACTAGGTAAAACATTTGGTAAAATTACATGTTTATTGGAAAAGAGCTACGCATAAATCTTTTTTATGTCTAGGAGAAGGGGGGGGGGAGATACAGATTTTTTTTTAAAAAAAAGTTCTTTTCTGATCGGCTTTTCGTGGGTGTGTAAACGAATACGGGTGCACAGAATAATTTTTCGAACAACCTCTAAATTAGATCAAAATTTTTAAAAAAAGGCAACATATATATATATAGGTGGTTTATTCTCTAAGTATTCTTGTCTTCCTATGAGTCTATTGTTTGAGTTTCCTGTGAATATATTTTTTCCAGTTGATAAAATGATCCTCCCCCCCCACAACACACGCCAAATTCTCAACTCTGCATATCTTCGAGCGGATGTGCTTTAAAACAGATCCATTTATGATGATGAGCTTCCCAGACGCGAGTGAAAACAAAACAAGTAACCATTGAGAGAACCTCACACTCATATGATACAATCAAGAACAAACCCTTGAAAGAAAATACAAGTCTACTTTTTTGGTGTACCCCCAAGTATCACCCACCGCAAATACACATACCCCATTTCGCAGACCCTGATTCAGATCAGAGGTAGCCAACCCGCAGCCCGGAGGCCGCTTGTGGCCCGCCTTGAATAATTTTGCGGACCACGAGATTCATTACAGCTTCACAAAATACGAATACTTTATACAAAATTTTATTTTTAGTGTTTTTTAACAAATAAATCCCATAGTTTAGTTTATTTTATCAAGTTTGCTTCTGTTACTGCTAATATTTATATTTTTTTTCGAAATTGAAATTTTATGAAACATAAATCGTGCTCAAACTTAACGAATGAATCAATTATGAGGTGTAAATACACGCATTGAAATCGATTAGCAAAATCTAAGTGAAAAAGAATCGAGAAACAAATATCTCACTAATTAAATAAATGAAACATTATTGGATCATTGCATTATTATTATTATATTATCTATGTTTGTATACATGAAAAGCAATGAAAACAATAATTATGTGTCTCAATCTGTTTTAAATTTTTACTTCAATAAATGTTTGTAATAGGTCCAAGCCTAATTTAAAGATATATATTTATTTTTATATGCTGCCCGCGAGATTATAATGTTTTTCCGAAGTGGTCCGTGATGATGATGATGAATGCCCAGAGGAACCGAGCTCACCCGAAGAGGGTTTAGAGCTACAACCGATCCCTCGGGAAACAACCACCCTCACATCCAGATTTTATTGCAAAAAAATAATCAAAGTTTACATTTTAAACAATTCCAGAGATCATTTTGGTTTGCCACCCCTGATTTAGATGATCCCCCTATCGGAAGCTTAATCATGATATCATGAAGTCCATCGCCAATAGCGCTCGTATTGCTTTTAACAAGAGTGGCGTACTCAGATTTTTTTCAAAGGAAGGGTTACATTTTTTAAAAAAAAACGTAGACGAAAAAATAGAGAAGTAACCTTTATTCTAAAAGTTAAAAATTTTTGGTCTATGGAACCAACAAATTTTAGTCTTTTAGATCAACCCTACCCTTGTGTAAGGTCGCTGCTTCTTAAGTGACGTCATTGATTGTTAATAAGCAATCAACTAGTTTATCAATCGGAGATTTTCTAGTGGATTTAAATTTCCCGTATAAAACGTTAATCTTTTGTATTCCTATGCGATTTTATACGTTATTTTATAGTATACCAATAAGCCTCGAATATTCTAAGCTTATTGAAACTTCGCGCTTTTTTAAAAACGATCCTCCAAAGAAATAACAGTAGTATGGGCTGTGAAGCAAACTTACTAACCGATTTTCAAATCTCTTGCATATATCGATGCGAAATCTTTTCCGGAGCTTAGATTTTTCTCTACGATTATTAGAATGCGAGATATTGCACTTTGGTAAAGTATTTCTACGGGAATTTTAGGCCGAATAAAAAAAAATAACGCTGAATGAGCGCCCAAAAATTTTCAAGTCTCTTATCGTATTTAGCATCTCATAGGAATCACTATAATAGCTATTATTATCCGGTAATAATCAATATAGGTGATATTTCGACAATTGCCATTTTTGGGCGTTTTACAAGATTCCCGTGCGATTGACGAATTTTTGTTCCCCCTCCTCTCCTCACCAAACTTGGTACACTAATGTACGATCCAACGTTGATCAAGAATATATGCATTGCAAACTTATTGCATTTCACGAAGCGCTCTCTATTTTCAAAAATATAGTACCTTTCAAAGTAAAACATCCCTTTCAGCCCAATCTACCAGAGCTATGAGTCTTAACAAAGGGAACAACAAGAAAAAAAGAAACATGCATTTCAAACAGGGATACCACACAAGAGCACGGCAACCAGTTGTCTGCTGTAACCCACCAGTACAGCTCTGACGGAAGTCTCTGCTATAAATAACGGTCAGTGACGTCTAATGGCTGGTACTTGCCCATTAAGTACTGGCTTTCAAGTTACCGACGTACCTTCCCTTTCAGTCGAATGGAATTGTACCTTTCACAAAACAGGAGCAGGATTTCCAGAAACCGTAGGTCTTGAGGTCATTATTCACAGGTTTGTTACCTGGAATGGGGGGGAAAAAGAAGAGAGGATGGAAGGTGGAGATTCTTGTTATTATTTTGTGCCCCCTTCAACTTCGTTTTCAGCCCTCCATGTATATAGGGACTGGGTAAAAGAGGAAAATTATGCATCTTAGGGGTCAGCTTATTCCGTGATGTGGACTTATTTTTACACCTTATTTTAACCAAATACTCTCCTCCCCCTTATCTACATTTTTCTTTTTTTTTTCCTATTCCAGACGTACCGTCTGCTTCTCTGCGGTTCGTTACTTCTTTTTCAGGGAGGCTTGTTAGTTATTGAGAATAGTTTTTCGTGCTTCTTTTTTTTCGTAACAGTTCACAAAAGAGTTCTAAAGTGTAGATAATTTCATGAAAGTATGAAATGGAATGAATGACAATAATCTTTTCCCCCCTGTGTTGTTAAGTGGTTTTGTAATTTTATTTATTGCATAATGTTAAATGATAAATTAACCAACTAATGCTGTAAATTTTGATTTTTTTATTCATTCCTCTGATTAGTCACGTTTAATTCAAAAACTGGTCAGACAAATCAATTATTAAAATTTATTTATTTTGTTTCCTAAAAAATTTTTTTGTGGATGATTCATCGCTTGTTGAAAAAACAGTTTAAATTGCTCATTGTTCTTTTTTTTTATGTGTCATTCAATGCTCTCTCAAAAAAAGGGTATTTATTGACCTTGAATTACATAAAAATCCCAATTGAATAAATTATCAAATAATTTCCAAAACTGGACTGAGTAAACCAATCAAGCAAAAATTAAAAATGAAACTGATTGATAATAGTGTTTGACTAATTTATCCCTTAACAATTGGTGATAAATAAAATTGAAACACTTTCAAACAAAAATAACATAACAGACTATGAATCATCTAATTTAATAAAAAATCACATAATTGGAACAAAAAAGACATTTGTTTTATAAAAATAAACTGAATACGTACGGTATGAAATATTTTTCTTACTTTTTAATTCATTTACAGTTTAAAACTAATGTACTGTATAAAATTGACACAAATCAAGGCATATAAGTAAAATTTGCTGCACCGAAAGAGAGTGGATACATTTTTGAATTATAAAATAATTTTATGAATTTAGTAAGTAATTGGTAACTGGTTTCCACAAAAATGAATATTTTTCAAATTCCTACGGACCCAATTGTTTTTAATTAAACAGCACCTGCAGTACTTTTTAAAAAAACAATTATCTTCTGCATTATCTAATACCTCAGTATGGCCTTGTCTGTAAATTATTTAACAGCAATATTTTTTAAATATTAAATATATATACTGGCTAATTTTCCTTTTCTTTTGTCATTCAAAAATTAATTACCTAAAAATAGTATAATAGTTGCTTCATACATACTTGAATTTTTCTTCAAATATCGCTGTTAATGAGAAATCACAGAACATTCCTGTTGCTTCGTAAATGTATTTTAGTCATTTTTATGGACAATGAATAAAATTTAAATATTTAAATCTTAGCACAAACTTTAAAATTTAGTTTTACGTGGTCATAATATCAGCATGCAATTGTATTTGCACCAGACGAGATATACATTCTATTTTTTTTTTTTTTTTTTTTGTATTTAAAAAAAAGCGGAAAAATGTTTTTATTTGTGTTATTATTAAAATTATCATCAGAATGATTTTAGCATAAATTTACTGCTTTAATGAAAATAAATGATTTATCATACTAATTTTATAAATAAAATTTAATCTTTTTAAATAACTATTAATACGTTGTGTTTTTAACGTTTGTGTTTGAAATATGTTCAAGATGTAAATGGAGCTTATTCCACTACATATTAGTTTAAGCATCGCTTTGAAGATTTTAATAGATCCTCCACAGTGAATATAATGGACAATTATAAAACTAATGTAAATAATTAACTTGAGATTTTAATTGATTTGGTGTATAAAAGTGGATTTTTATTTACATTTTTGTAGCCTTAGTGGGGAGATAAATGTTCTTAACAGTGCAATGTGCAACCTACTAATTCTTTACGGTATTCAGTGCTTGCCGAAATTAAGAAAGTTGAAAAATTTGGATGCCTCATGAGATGGTCAAAGTGTCAAAAATCTTCTTGTGATAGCTGATCTATATTTAATTTTACCCTCTCTCTCTCTTTAATCAAAATGCTTGCGGGGATTCGATCTTGGTGCCTTTTGTTCCTTAAGCACGTAATTTACCGCTGGACCAAAAGGATAACTTCAGTCCAGAGGCTATTATTGGCTCTCTCTCTTATATAGATACTACCACCACAAACTCCCTTACCAGTGAGTCGGTAGGCAAACGAACGATATAGTTGTTATAGAGAGCGTGTGAGTTGTTGCTGTTGCGTCAAGTGTGTCTGACGGCCTGATTGTTGCGTCAAGTGTGTCTGACGGCCTGATTGTTGCATCATGATGGGGATCTGACGGCTTGGTTGTTGCGTTTTGGGGATCTGACGGCTTGTTTGATACGTCATGTGGGTCTGACGGTTTTTCATTGCTTTTGCGGTGGTTAGATGGCGCCACGACAGTTGTGTGAAGGTGCGTTTTTTCAAAGTCAAAGTTCAGCCAGGGTCACCAGTGCGGGGATTCAATCTTGGTACCTTTCGTTCCGTGCGCACGTAACTTACCGCTGGAACAAAATGATCACTTCAGTTTGGAGGCTGTTACTGGCTTATATAGATACCACCGCCACATACTTTTATTCATAAAAAACGGCTGTATTTCATGACACTGTAAGACTATGCATTCTTTTTAGGTTAATATCTAAGCTCTAGCATTAGGTCTCCGGTTGTATTGAAAAAAAAATCGTATTCCTATAGCACTCGCTTCTTGACTTAAAATGGACAGGTCTCATGTTTCTATAACAGAAATAGAATCATTTACGCCCCTGTAGCACCCACCTCGGAGTTGATTTCCTCAAATCTCATTCTTGACGAATATCTTCTCAACAACGACAAAAAGATGCAGGTAGAATTCCAAATATGTAGGTCTAATTGTTCAAAAACTAGATTATTTTTATTTATAACTGCCTTGTAGCCCCCCCCCCCCGCAAACTCTTTTAAGAGTCGATTTCTGCAAAAAACGTTCTCTAGACACTCTCTCTCAAACACGGATATATATTTAACAAAATAAGCACGGTTACCAAATTTTTCAAGTCTGTAAATCAAATACTTCGAAAAAGGGAATTTAATTATATATAACGCAACCGATAACTTCTCTTTGGAAGTCGATCTTTGTAAAACCCGTTCACTTAGCGGATCCCTACTCAACGAAATACTTTTGCCAAATTTGAAGTATGTTATTCTAAAAGTTTAAAAAAAAGAGAATTTTTGTCTATAACGCTTTAACAAGCCCCCTTTGATTCCAATTTTTGCAGAACTCGCTCTTAGCGGATCTCTTCTCAAAGAAAAGAACGTGCCTGCCAATTTTCAAGTCTGTAGATCTAATCTGTAGACCAGAGATCTGTGAATGAGTGAGTCTCTTTTCTAGTATATATATGGAGATATATATATATATATATAGGTAGATCAACATGAAATTAATAAGTAACCAATTACTTCTAGTTGATTAGAGAGATGGCAACGTGTTTCGACAAATTGAATGAAAACGCATTAGAAAGAAATCTACAATTTTCTCATATTTTTCAAAGAAAAATAGCAAACTTTTATCGAGAAACGTATGTCAAAAAGATAGCAAACCCATAATTATTTTTCATTCAGAAAATATATTAACAAAAATCAAACATACCTTATTGAAATAAGTAACAGCGTTTGTGTGCAAATGTTTTGCAATAGGATTTCTTTGATTTGCGTATCCTGAAACAGCAAATAATAAATAACGAATTTCTACCTTTTTAGCGCGCAAACACAAACACACACATATATACACTGCTGGCCACCGTAAATGCAACACCAAGAAAGACAAGAGATAGCACAACAAAATTTATTTTGTAGATGACATGTTGACCAAGTATCAAATGATTAAATTTATAGACTTCTGTGAAGTGTGGTTCCTGCCAGAATCAGTAGCCAGAGTAGCCGCCATTGTTGGAGATCACCGCTTCCACACGCCTCAGCATTGATTCAAATAGACTTTGGATGTGTTCTTCAGGTGCAGCAGACCAAGCAGCTTCCACACGTTGCCAAAGTTGATCTGGTGTGGCATCTGGGGGTGTAATCTGGGTAAATCGTTGAGAAACCATGGACCACATGTTTTCTATCGGCGAAAGATCCGGAGAGCGAGCCGGCCAGGGAAGCAATTCAATTTGGTGATTGACGAAGTATCTTTGGACAATGCGTGCCACGTGTGGTTGCGCATTATCCTGTTGAAATATGGTTGTGGCCAAGCCCTGAAGGTAAGGAAGGACAACTGGCTCCAACACCTCGGAGATGTAGCACTGGCTGTTTAAAGTACCGGCAATGCGTACTAGAGGAGTGCGAGAGTGATATCCAATACCACCCCATACCATAATACCCGGTGCAGGACTACTGTGACGGTGCATAACGCAGCTGTTCAGCATCCTCTCTCCACGGTGTCTTCAGACTTGAATCCGACCATCGTGGTGTTGCAGACAGATGCGTGACTCGTCAATAAAGACAACTTCATTCCATTCTGCCACCCACATCCTTCTTTCATCTCACCCTTGGCGGCGGAGACGTCTGTGGTTCTGCGTCAAGGGTAGCAATGGACGTCTTGCGGACAGACCACTCTGCTGTAAACGTCGTCGGATGGTACTCGCAGACACTGAATGATGTGTTACAGACTCAATGTGCTGTGCTATGGTTCATGATGTGGCTGAGCGATCCGTCACTGCCATGCGCACAATTTGCCTGTCCTCACGTGAAGTGATGCACTGATGTGGATGAGATCGACCACGTCGGACCGTCGGACACTCCTGCATCCAACGGTCACATATCGGCATTACAGTTGTTTGGTTTCGTCCAACACGACTACCGATTTCCCTGAAAGATAATCCACAATCTCGGTAGGCCACTACCCTTCCTCTGTCGAACTCGGATACTTGATCGAAAGCTGATCGCTGTTTTCTACGAGACATAACTGATCGTTTTTTGAAAAAACCACAAGGAAAACACAATTTTTGAACTTGAAATCGTCTAAATCTCCAAGCCTTAAATAGCGCTTTGAGGTGGCGCCACAGGCGTGCGTGATGTGTGTCTGCGCTGAAATTCTAATCATTTGCATATCTCACCTCTGCTAATGCATGTTGTAAATTTCATGTTATTTGCGTGCTTCCTTCAGGGTGTTGCATTTACGGTGGTCAGCAGTGTGCATATAGCAGTCTTCTGTTTTCAAAAAAATTAGCTTGTAATTTATGTAATGTGTGTGTGAGGGGGGGGTGTATTTTCTTAAACTTTAAGAGCTAAAATATATTATGTGCCTTAAATACACAAACCAACGTGAATCCTCTTCGTAGCTATTATTTCTTGAGTAGTTTATTTTTTTAGAATTGGTAGTGTTATTTTTCCTCCCATCTTTTAAAGATTACTAACAGCTTTCCATATAACAATGCATAAATATAAAATGCTAACAATAACATATCTTATTATAGAACTCGATTTTCCTATTTATAAATAAATGAAGAGAAACAAAGAAAAATTTTATATTTGTATTGATTTTAGAACCCCATTTACAGGTAATGAAAAGATTTTCCTTACTTAAAAAAGATTACATAAATCAAATATAAATGGAATTTATGGAAAATCAATAAGAAAAAAAATTTAACTTTTTTTATTAAGATTCCAAATGAAAGAATATTATTTATCACAGAAGCTACTTCTACTATTTAATTTTAAACATTTCTCCGAGGAAGAGATAAGTAAACGTTGATTTTCAAAAATTTTGATAATGCATATGACTGAGTGAGAAATAATTCTAAAAACAAACCATTATTGCTCCCTTGTTTAACCAATATCTTCTTTATTCCAATATTTACATGCTGATGGTTCTTTGATTTTGTTTACTATAAAACCAAAGAAAAAACTCTCCAGAAAAGAAAAATATTTATATGCTACATTTTTGGAGTTTAACTGAATAATTTTTTAGTTTTAAAATGTAAAATTATACTAATAATAATTAAAATTTATCAATGAAAGTTTATATACAGTCGGACTCCGATTTACAGAATGTCAATTTAACGAATTTTGCGATTCAACAAATTTTTCCAAATTAAAATGAAGGCCAAAAAAAACTCCTATTTAACGAATTTTTCTTCTTTCCCAATTAAAACGGAGGCAAAAAACCCTATTTAACGAATAATACACCCAGAATTAAAAAATCATTTCAAAAGCTGAAAAAATAATTTTTTTTATTAGTTTGTATTAGAAAAAAATTGGATTTTTATTCAAATAACTTATCCTTTTTGTCCGGAATAGAAAAAAAAACTTTTCTTACAAACAGCAAATTTCGACTGGAAAGGGTGCAGACCATTATTAGACTTTACAGGTGCAAGTCATAAGTATAACCAGTATAGCGCACACAAGAATTTTTCAAGGGGGGAGGTCCAGGGTCGAAAGTCCACTATTCTCGTATCATGCTCCAATGCGCCGCCCAACATATTCTTTGGATTTCGTCGATTTTCGGTAACAAAAAACAGAATAGCACAGTAAAAAATTAATAATCGAATGAATAATTAGCATTAATTAATAAACTTAATAATTAATATGCTTAATTAAATTTTACGTACTATATACATAGGATTGTAGTCAATCGAGAGAAAAAAAAATCAAAGGTTTTGAGGGAGTCCGGACCCCCAGGAGCCCCTTGTGTGCGCCACTGAGTATAACCTATTGTATGAATTTTGAATAGGACAGGAAATTTCTTTCTTATCAGATTCCACTCCACAACGCAGGGGATATGTTAAGGTTTTCTCTGATAATCTTGTTTGATAACTTACCTGTACAACTGAAGATGAGGAAATTGTTGCAGAAATCGATAATGAAATTCCTATCAAAATTGTTACATTTTCTAATGTTTTACATTGTATGGAATCTAAAAGCATACCTTATGCAAGCAGGATATAAATGACGCAGTATTTTCTTCTATGCAAAAAGTCGAAAAGGAACTCTTTCGAGTTGGGAATCAAAAAGATTGTCAAACAGTCCATTAGTCAGTTCTTTATAATGTCCAATTACCTGGAGCGTAACAAATCACTAATATACTTTTTAGCTGTTGAATAAACTGAGTGCAATTCTTTAACTTTGGATACGCAGTCAGACCTCTATTTAAGGAAGTCCGACAGGATGTCCCAAAAAGATGTCCATATATATGGAAAATTCGTGATATAGAGGGTCACCTTTCAATATACCTTTATAAACCACATAAAACAAATTTTAAGTTCATAAACACTATATATTGAAAAAAGTTAATTTACAAAAAAGTGCGAATAAGTAGATCTATTTATTTTATATATATTTTACCCATAAAAAAATAAACTGCGAGGAAAGCAAGAAAAAATAATGTTGAGGAATACACTGTATTTTCAACATTAAGGAAAGAATTTTATATTAAAATTAATTAATTTTATAAGGATATTTTCGAATTTAATGTACTCAAGAAATTTTAAACACGCTCGCGCATTATTTTATAACTATACCACTTAAACGTGATAAAAGAGAGAATGTATAACTTGAAATGTCCAGAAATAAAGGAATAAAAATAGAGAGAAAAGAATTGAATCACAAGAGAAAAAGTTCGTTATATAGAAAATGCACTTTGCTATTGGAAAGCTATTTTACGAAGAAAATCGTGAAATGTTCTTGGTTCCAGAAAAAAGTTCGCTATACAGAAAAATTCAAAATATAGAGGTTCCTAATATGGAGGTTCGGCTGTATTTTGGTATGGTTGGTTATTATAGAATTTCCAAAAGGTATGTGCAAAAAATTTGTATTTTATTTGGACCCCGATATTACGAATAACCCCGAATTAACGAACAAAATACTCAGTCCCAATGAATTTGCTAAATCAGGGTCTGACTGTATTTTTTAAAAGGACTATTTATGTGTGAAAGCTTGTAACGGGTCTATCCGCTGGCCTTCACTAATCCTCTTGGATTAAATCCGTTTCTTTTAAATGCTGCTCTACTGAAAGCTTCCTCCCGAAGAAGAAGACACGGTTTATGCAAATGAAGGGTTATATTTAAGCATTAACTTTTAGGTACGCGAAGTTAGTGGTTAGAGGAAAGTAATTAAGAGTAAGTCAAGAGTTACTCTACGATTAATTGCTAAATGATTTAAGATTGCTAACTGACAATTTAGTCAGTAAGTTCGAATTGAATAATAACGACCTGGCATTTTGGACAACTGAGAACGGAATTACGGTAATTAGACCGTAGACATCCAAAGTGTTTCAAGAGTAAGTTAATTGAATTATAATTATATTAAGTATCCTTGCTCCTATACTTAGTAAAAGTGTGTATTTCCTACCAGGGTTGTTAATTTAAGTGGGGGAATAATAAATTAGAATTGTTCTGATTATGGCTAATCTTTATTCTCTAACCCTCAAACACCAATAAACGCGACAGCACGTTTATTACAAGCTTTCATTTGTCTGAAATACTCTGTTTAATTTAAGGGTGCAATTCCTTGACAAAGGCCATCTTTAAATGTTTTATAACTCCATACACATTCAACTCTATTTTAGCGTAGCGATTTCCTCAGATATAAAAATACAATCCACAACAAAGTATAAAATTCCCTTTTTATAATAACCAAAAAAAAAATGAATTTCTATATCATTTCCCCCTGTAACATAATCTGCACTTGTCACAAAGTGGATATTTCAAGTTTACGTCATGAATAACAACTTCGAAAATTACCCTAATTTTTCATAAGATAGGTCCAGAAGTCATGTACTCTTGTGGTAAGAGACAGCATTAATTATAAGGCAAAGCACCACATCGTTGACATCAAGGCCTCAGCTATCTTTTTATTTTTCGCTCTCTCTCTCTCTTGCCTCCTTTCTTTCAAACCAAAATTCGTCCTTCTGCATTGTTTATGGGGCCTTTAAAGTACGCCGATCACACACTGAAAATTACCTGGGTTTATTACGACAGTTCTAATACACACACGTCAAAACGTCTGCTCGGCTTTTCTAAAATATAATTGGTGTCTAGTTATAAATTTCCCAGTACCCCCTCTGAATTCGGAGTTGTGCCTTAACGGGGAGAGAGACAGTAAAAGAACCCTTGTTGCGGTGTAATGTATGTAATTTAGACGATCTGGGGAATTGTTCGAGTTTGTTGGTCTGTTCTCACAATTATATTGGAAATAGATGGGTGTAATGAGAGGGGATTTTTTATTCTCATTAGAACTCGATCAAAGAACGAAATGAGAAAAATGACTTATAGTTATTATTTTCTACTAATTCAAAACTTATTAAAAATTGCCACTTTTTTTTAATCAAAGATAATATAGCTTGCTAAACGGGATCAATTGTACCGTAAAACGAAAACAACGACTCGGGGTAACAATATTTAGAAATTAAATAGAATTTAGAATTTAAATACATATCTATGTTAAATGTAGTGATTTTTAGTTAGCTTTTCATGTTATTTAAAATGTATCTTAAGTTGATAGTAGCAAATAATCAGTTATTAAAATTTTGGTTAAAAGTATTAAAAGTAATAAACTTCTTAAAAAGGTTTCTTGAAATACACGGTACCTTCTCTTCTTGACAAAATGTCTTTTAGTTTTCTTTCTTTCGGTTTTAAATAAATACCTAGTCGGGTCATAAGTTGTGATACAAAATTCTGAAATCGTATACTGTCATTTAAACGTTATAATCAACTTAGCTAATAGATGTTGCTATGGCTTAAGAAATCAATTTAAATCTAAATTTATTAACAGGAAAACAAAAGTACAACTATACTAAACACTTATAAGATCCATAGTTTTATATATCATTGAATGCTGGACAATGAAAAAATGGACGAGGAAAACTTATTAAGATTTGAATGAAAAAAATTGAGAATAATTTTTGGAGCTGTGAAGGAAAAAATGGGGTCTGGAGAATACTTTACAGTTTTGAATTTCAAAGGAAGTACAGAGAATCAAATTTTAGCTTCGCAATTAAGGGCTATGTGGTTTGGCCGCATATTTTTTGTTGTTGTTGTTTCAAATCCCCTTGGAGCAGGAAAGCCTGCACAAAGTTCCATTTGATATTTCCGTATAAGAATGTCACAAACCAGGTCTTCATCTTCAAACAACTGTCCCAGGGAAATGTCCAAGCAACCCTGAAGATGAGAGCAGAAGAAGCAGGGAGAGACAAGAAGAGAGCAGGGATTGATAAAGAAAGACTTTACCCCCAACACAAAGGTCATACCACGCAGGTGATCGCTTCTAAAGCGCCTTGGATCTCCTGCACTGAAGAGATAGACCAGGACTCTCTCTTAAATTCCCGTTCCGTGGTAAGCGGGAAGGTTTCGCCAAGTCAGATTCATAGATGGTCACATACTTAGGTATGATAACAATCCAATTAAGCAAATAACGTTTTGAAACCAGAAGGCAAGAGAAGAAGAGGCAGATCCCGTACAAGATGGCTAGACAATATAGAAATATGCTTGCGAAACATCAATTTAAATAGACGACAAAATATAGCAATAGACAGAATGGCCGGAAATCGGCTGTAGTGCTTAAGAAGATTCAACCGCAGCAGATGATTTTAAATTTCTTCGTAGAAGATCATCTGCATATTTTTAAAAAAATATTGCTGACTCTCTTTCACGCATGTTGTTCTAAATCAATCAGGGCTTTAGCACCTTGAACAGAAACGTGAAGCAGATATTACTTTGCAAAAGAAAAGAGAGTTTTGGTGATTTTTAAGGTTCTTAAGCATTCAGACATCGAAAGGTTATTCGTTTATCAAACCAACAAGAGATTTCCTGAGACTAATACTAATGCAGATTCGTCCATACTCTGTGAGAACACAGCTCTCGCCAAAGCAGTCCAAGAGAGAATTACGTCGAAATCCTTATCAAAAGAAGATTCTTCTTGTTAAATAAACATGTCAAAAAGAACAAACATCATGTCTCATAGTAAACGAAGACCTTCGACTAAGAGGTTATCGGAGAATAACTGGTTATTTGCTTACAAAATAATTAAAGTGTAAGAACAAAAGCACTGTAGCAGAGGTACGCTTATCATGACCAAAAACGATTTCTGTGTACTGACGAGAAAATTCCTGGAGTTGAAGAATCTTTCAATTACTAGAGTGAATGAATATTAACGTCCCACTGTTCAGCTACATGAGGGCTTTTGGTGACGGACCTCGAAGTTTTGAACCATGGTCAAGTGACGAGGACGACACCTGAGCAGGCACCTTCTCTCCTACCTACCACACCACACCTGCGGGAGGACGTTTGAGCTCTCGACAGATTTAGCGTGCATCACTTTCTTATGCGGCGTGTCTTCAGCGGCACTAGGCTCGAACTCATGACACACCACCCACGATACGATACCTTGACCACTAGACTACCCAAGCCCCCCCCCTTTCGATTAATAGAATGACCTTATATATAAAAGGAACGCCCAAGTAACTAAAGAGAAGGAAAAAATGCTCGCAGAGAGCTCATCATTCGGCGTTCTTAATGGTTTGGTGGGATGTTAAGTATGAAGTCGTCTCAGATATTCCTTTTTTGCGAGAAAGGAATGAAAATGGGGGCAAAGGTTATCAAGACACTAGAGTAGAACGTTTATCCGAATCAATTGAGACCGGACACCGTTAGGATACGCGATTGTTTGGATAACCGAAAACCGAATGCGATTCATGCAGTATATGATACTGGATACTATACGAATATTGAAAATCATCACATGCGAGAAACGTGCTTGAAGAAAAAGCCAAATAAGTGCAAAATGTCAAAATTTTACCTTTATTGTGGAAAATAATCACTTATTTTCCGCTTTACCATTGTACACCTTCGTGTTTTCACTGCAAAGTCTGTCATTCTCTTGAGCAGCAGTAGTGGAGTAGGACAGCACTCTGGTTGTTTTTCATACCACTCCATAGCTGTCTCTAACGCAGTAAAACGTGTCAGAATTGGATGGATCCTTGCTACTTTCGTTGTTGTTGTCCTCGTCTTCATCCGTTTCATCGTCGACAGGGTCGGATTCTTCTTGCACGGAAGTCACAATCTCGTCATCATTTAGCATTTGAAATTTACAGTCTTCTTCATTGCACGCCATCCAGGTTTCTACATCAACAAAACTCAACAAAAGAGCACGTGTACACCCCCTCACTTGGAAACGAACTGATCTAATATTCCGCGCAGATGTTTACCAAATCACACAACTGAATTTCCCCAAATATCCCTCATCTTGGGATTTCCTGTCACTTTTGTCTCACGCAAAATAACTGTTAAGCATTGCACTGTTCGAAAACTTATCCGGACTTTGGTCCGGATATTTGAGGCTCTGGATAATAAACGTTTGGTTTAACGACGTTCTACTGAACAGCATTTGCGACAATGCATCCTTTTGTGATTCCGAGTCGTCTCTGTGCCCCCTACACACCCTGAAAGTTTGTTGATCTGGTAGCAAATCACCCTGAATATTTGTTTTATTAATATGAGTCTCTTTAAAGCAATATCTATTTCAGTCAGGAAACTAAAATAGGTATTTTGGATTTCCAGAAAGCAATCTCAGAACTTAATGTCAAGACAAAAACTGAGATAATTGCAAACACCCCTAAAAAAACCCTTGGGAAGCTCTGGCCACTGTGGGTCCAATTTCGAGGTACTTGGAGAGAGCCGAGGCTGTTGCCTGCTTTCGCCTAACCACCGGACATGACTTTTTGGGAGCACACCTCCACTGGCTTGGCCTGGCTGCTGACGAGTCCTGTCCACTCTGCGGCCATGCTAAAATGGATGGCGACCACTTGCTCCAATATACTGGTCTCGATGAATACCCCAATGACGACGTCGTCAGTTGGTACTGGGAGGCTCGGCGTCAAATGGTCAAGAAGCCAAGCACGGGCATTGGATAAATAAAAATATATTAAAAAGCACAATTTTTTTTTAATGAAAACTTCTGATATGACATTAATAGTTAAAAGTTCGGAAATATTCATAATAAATATATTGCACAAATCAGAATATTAAGTATTTTTAAAAAATATATATAATAAACACGATATATAAAAATCCCCCCCCCCTTTTTTAAATACCGTCATCAACATAAAAATTATCGATTTAACTGTTGAATCTTGTTAATGTGATCAAAACTAGTTTCAGAAATCAAATATAGAATATCATTACATTTTCTGTCATTCGAATAATAAAGTTCGTGAGAAAAGGTGACAGTGACCTTTAAAGGAAAAGGAAAGGGTATGGGATCACGTATACTACTGAGAATAATATAGCCTCTGAAACAGTATGCATCGTAATCTTTCCTCTTAACCTACTAGTTTTCTTATAAAAATTTCTTAATCCATTCAAACTTTCACATCCATTGTAAGAAAGTATAGCTTTCCTTCTGAAAGTGGACACAGACGTAAATTCAAGGAAAGTTTATGAAGCATTTGTTCCTTAACCACTTCTTTCAATAATACTAAGAAATTGCCTTGTGATGAAACAAATGTCACTTTTTAAAGAATAATATGAATAGAAAGATAGAAACATTAAAATAACAGAAACTAGTACGTTATTCAGAAATAATTTGAATGTGTTTCTTCCGTTATATGCTAAAACATTTAGTAAACAACTTATAATATTGTTACGAATTTTGTATAAAATAGTGTAAATAATTTTTATTTCGATGTGTAATGCATAGATATTACTCTATGTTATGTTTTATAATTGTAATATTCACAAGCAACGCCGTCCCTTACGTTAAAATGGCGATTCAATGGAAACTTGGCGAAATATTGGCGATAGAGTCAAGTTGGCATCCTTTTTGGCGACCAAGTTGGTGACTTTGGCGATCAATTTGACGACATTGGCGACTATGTTGGTGAGTTCGGGACTCTCTGAATTCTTCTAGAAATTAGAGGAGAAATCCGCTAATTTCACGATCTATGACGCAAGCGGATCTTTCTCGAAGTTTCCGCCACGGCTATAAATAGAGCGATACTTGCCGAAACGAGTAAATCTGGTTTTGAAAAGTGATTAATAAACTTGTCTTGACCGTGAAAACTAGCGATTAGCTCGGCTGTTCAATATTACGAGCGGTGCTTGTGGATAATCTTTTACATGCGTGTATGTTAGACACTGATAATTGTGTCTGAGTGCTGTTGAAGGTGTGAAATCCTTCTGATATTTATTCTACGAATTTGGCTCTTGAATTCTGTATTTCAAGGATTGATTTTTCGACAATAAATTTTCATCGCTCTTAAAGAACTGTCTTGTTGTTTGCGACTGATTTCCATAAAATCCTCGAACCCCGATCAACGTAACAATATCACAAAATAGGAGTAGCGTGTGTGGGGAGGCGGGATATATTAGAACTACTCTGAGCGTGGAAAGGTTAAAAAATCATTTTCACGGATTTTTCAAAAATTACTGAACTAATTCAAGTTGAACTAAGTTAGAAAAGACTTAAATGTATTACAAAAAAATAATTATAAATTAATGTTATTTGCACATGATCATGATTTATGTTTATGAGAGCATGATAGTGCAAAAATAATACAGCAAGTCTACCACTCCTCCGTTGTCTTTCTTATCTTTTGGAGTGTTTTAAGAGAAGCTGGCAAGTTGAAGTTGTTTTGCCCAGACCATCCCAAATATACTCTATGGGATTTAGGTCTGAAATTCATGCTCTCCCTTTCATCCTCTGAATATTCATAACCTCGATGTCCTGTGGAGACAAGCTTTTAAGCCTGTAATGTAGGACTATTCCTACTTCCGTAATGCCCGCTTTGTCTTCTCTTGGACCCGGCTAGATGTGTGGGGAAACTGAATAATCAGTCGACATGATTCACTCTAATTATTTTACTGTCAAAAAATATCAATCAAGCACAATAATAATCCAATTAAGATTGTTGATCAATACTAAGAGCGCGAAGGTAAGACCAGTTAGCCTGGGGATAATAGCTACGGACCCTCATCGGATTTCTACGATAACTTGATTTCTACAAGCTCAATTTCAACTCCGCAACATACTAACAAGTTATTCTCTAATTTCTATTTAAAGAGTGCTCACAATACCTGTACTCTTGTGAACTCGAAGTCCTACTGTTGAGGCCTTGAACACTAATACTTGACGGGATCAAATCCGATCCGATTGATCCCCTCACTGGGAAATCTTCAATACACACTTTTATAAGCTTATTTTCGCACTGCAATAACTCATGATCCTCCACTCACTAACTCTCAAAACTCACGACTACAGAATTTATATAATAAACTTAATTTGGTTAATTTAATCAACCAACTTACCTTCCGTGAAAGTTGGTTGAGAAAAATATTTCCCTTAAGGAGTCCCCAAGGTGTTAGTAAGAGTCACGTATAGATCCGTTACAAGCCCACACAAATTAACTGGATTCCAACTGTTTTTAAAAAGCCCGATACAGGGCTCTAAAATCTCATCCTTGGACCTCAGAATAGTTAATGTGCTTTCCTGAAAGACACAGCTATGTACGCCTGTCCAGCATCCCTCCTGCCTGTACCATAACACTATACTATCACATCCGCAGTGGTCCCTTTCCACGATGATGCAGGAATGATATGGGGGTTTATGATCCTCTCCATGTGTGAACACGTCGAGAATTAGTGTTTAGACTGAATCTCGATTTACCAGTTAAGAGAACGCAATCCCACTACTCCTATGTCCAAAGATTATATTTGCTCCATGTCAGACGGAACCATGAAGATCGGACCACTAATTTCCTGTGATAAGGAACTGCCTCATTAAGCTTTCGGTAAACAGTATACCTCTGCATTGAAATACCAGAATCTGCGAAAAATTCATTAGCGAGTTGGGTAGCTGTCATCCACTTACTACACCTTACAGTTAAAGGAAACCAGTCATCACCCTGGCGTGGGGGGCTTTTAGTCGTTTTATAACTGGCCTTTTGGGTATTTTTCTAGTCTCCTGGAACTGGTTATATTATCTGAAAACCAAATTTCTGGACAAATTGAGCCATATTGTGACCGCCGTTAGGGAGTGGCCTTCCACCAATCTCTCCTTGCTCCACATCGGAATCCATCCTCCAGACGTTGTCTTTGGGCTGTTGTTTTCAAAAGCTTCAAATATAATCGTAAGCTTTCAGAAACTAAAACCGTACAGCGTAGTGTTTACAGTACCCGTCTTATCAATTTTCATAATTTGCAATAAATAAAGGAGAGAGAGATTGAGATTTGGTTGTAATTAAGAAATCATCTTTTTGTTATGATTATCATTTTTCATTGAAAATGATTTAATACCTATTTGAAAAATCCTCTAAATTGAGTCTGATCCTAAACTTTTGCACGCTATTGTATCTAACAGAGCTATAGAAAGCGTAAAGAGACACGGATAGATTTTTGTACAGTTAGGAAGTTTCAAATTACTTTGATCCTCTGTTGATCTCTTGAACAAAGATTGTTATAGTGTTATTTTGTTTTTCAAATAGGTTGCATTTTGGCAACTAAGCCTTTGCGGGTACGCCAAGTCTTCAATTGGAGAGCCATTTCATTGGTCTTACTATCTAGTGGAGGGTGTCGCTACTAAATTATACAATTGAATTTGTTTAATTCAAGCTGTCATCGGATGCTTAATATTGCCATGTTTTCATTTTGTCAAGAGTACCAGAACCCAATTGGTACTCAAGGTATATTTTACATGCCACATAATCATATGAAATGCGTTCCTACTTTTCTCGCCTCCAGAACATGTTCGACTCCAGCAGGGATCGAACCCGCACCTCTAAGTCACCGAGCCGACCATATTATAATGCTAAAATTCTTATTAAAATGTAGCCTGTATTGAAAATGTCAGGTATTTAAATAATTCACTGTGAGTCTGAAGAAGTTTAGTAACAGCCACACACACAATCAGTAGCCAATACTAGCTGCTTGTGTCTTACTCCTAGTCCTACACGTCTATTTTTAAATTTTTTTTTATTTATTTACAAAAGTAAAGGATCCGTTATTTAAAACGAATAAATAATAGTTTTTTGCATTAGATGTTTCAAATTTTTATTTAAAACCACACACATTCTAAAAACATTAGTTGAGTAAGTTCTTTGGGTAGGGCAGGGCTGGCCAACCTGTGGCACGTCGAAATTGTAATAGTGGCACTTACTGAAATTTTTTTAAAAAAATGTAATGATAATAACAAATAGCAATTTTCCCCCTCTTTAATTGAAATGCAGTTGCATGAAAAAAAAATGGACCAAGCCTCGAAATTTGAGTCAACACATGTTTGTGAATAAATGTTTTCTATTAGAACATAGATAAAAAAAAATATCGTTCAAAACTAGTTGATATACACCTAAAACAACCTAATTTTGTCATCATTTTCAAGAACTAATTCTAATATAGACGATTTCGTAAAAAAAGCCGCAAATTCAAAAGTCACATTAAGTTCTGACTGTTTATTACAAAAATTTTGGTTTAAATGTTTCAAATTTCTCATTTTTATTTTATAACAAATTTAGCTGATCGAATCTGTGAAGAATTTATTAACAATAAAACCCAAGTTTCTAGTTATGTCTTATTTGTTATATTATTCTTAAATTTCCGCTAAGGTTTGTATAAAAAATGTCCTATTTCCGTAAAAATCCCATAAAAATCTTTTAAGATTTTTCATCATTTAAATTTTTTTTGTTCGAAGTGGCACGCGTAATTATTTTTTATCAGAAAATGGCACTTTTCCCAAGAAGCTTGGTCACCCCTGGGGTAGGGTATAATAAAACTTTAAATAAAAGATATGCAGTTTTTGTTTCAGTAAAAAAAAAATGCTAACTTCATTCCGAAGGGAAAAAAATGAAAAACTTAAGAGTGTTCAGACAAGTTGTTGCGGCACATTTCGAGAACCGTTATACAAAAAGAGAAAACCCAAAGAGCCACTTATAAAGATTTGTCTTTCTGAAGAAGTACTGATTTTTTAAAACTTTTTGTTTAATGCTCACAGACTTAAGTTCTAAGCAGCGGGTGACAAAATATGTGGCTATTTACATTTCACACCTATCCCTTTTCTTAGAAAGGGCAGTGCAAATATTTCTTTCTCTTCTCCGAACTTAGCCATTATGCTTTTGAAGAGGATTTCTTCTGACATACATAATGGCAGAAAGTATTTGAATAATGTTTGATCTAAATGTCCCTCCTGTTTCAAGGAATAAGAAACTAATAATGTAGCGTTAGGCGAGCTGAAATTGCATTATTTGGGGTCGTTTACTACACTGAAGGTAAGTGATTGCAATTTTGAAAGAAATTGCGGCTTTTTTCCCCTTCCTTCCTGAGATGATGATGAATTTCTCTGAGTCTTTTACATTAAACGAGGATAAACTATAGAAATTTGTTAAAAAATGAAAAAGAAAGCATTTTGCAAAAGTATTTTGAAAAGCATAGAGGAAAAGAGTAGAAATTTTCTAAATCTTTTCATTTTTTTTCTATCATTTTTAAAGGAATAAAAATACTGAGCTGTAGTAGACGGAACTACATTTTTTGGTCCTATGTTTAACCTATTAAAGTATTTTTGAATGTAAATTATAGTGTATTGTCCAATTCGAAAAGATAATAGTGAAAAAAGAATGCGTTAATTATTTAATAATAGATCGCCACAAAACAATTTTTTTGATTTGTTTGAACAAGCACAATTTTTCTCGGCATATAGAGGAGAAAAGGGACTTCTGATTTTAAAAAAAGACTTATTTACCATAAAATCTGGCGTATAACACACACTTTTAACTAAAAAAATGAACAAAATCGAAATTAGACTTCCTCATATATGGAAATACTGTTCATTTAAGGAATCTCAGGGGTGTTAATTTAGTCTCGAGAGCTGAAAATATAAGCAATTTTCGACTAGATATAATTCTTTGAAATTAAAATTAAATAATTCAAATCTTTTACAGATTATTTATAAAGAAATGAGTTTTCAAAAAAAGTGTAAAATGCTTAAAATATAATCATAATTTCAAAAGTTATAAGCATAAGAAAATAAGAAACATTTCTATAAGAAATATTAAATGAATTTTACGTTGCGCATGATATTTTCTAAAATAGTTGTTTTTGATGTATAGATCAATATAGAATTATAAAATGTATAAGTATTATATATATTTTTTTTGTTTCAAAAAAATTTGAAAAATATTAAAATTTTAAAAGAATTTTAAAATTTTTTATTTTTTAAAAAATATTATTTATTGTTCTACTTATATAAAAATACTACAGTGTAATAAGGATATATGCAACTTATTGCTAGCAATTAGAGCTACCATTTCTAAAAATATCATGCGCAACGTGAAACTCAATATTTCTTACAGAAATGTTTTTTACTTTCGTATGCTTATAAATTTTAAAATTATTATTATATTTTAAACATTTCTGTATAAATAATATGTAAGAAAATTGAATTATTTAATTTTAACCTCAAAGAATTATATCTAGTCCAATATTATTTATATTTTCAGCTCTCGAGACAAAATTAACACGCCTTAGACCCTTAAATGAAATGACATACCTTATGAACTCTACAGTGGTGGCCAAAATTGGGGACACTTTTTAAAATTGTTATGTTTTTTAAGTTTGTATACTTATAAAAAAAACTTTGCAATTTGTGCAACCTAACATTTTATATATCATTTTAAAGAGAATTTAATACTGAACTCAATACATAAAACAAAATTTAAATATTTACAACGCAAAAAAGTTGTGCTGCAATAACAATCGATATACATTAGATATATACTGATGATAGTGTGTTATCAGTGCTTAGTGTGGGATAGCCTTTATTTTTTGTTACTCCTTCACATCTATGATTCATTGAGCTGGAAATAATTTTATGCTCTCCCTTCATTATTACATGATGCCAGGAAACAATTATATCCTCAATTAGTTCATTTTTATTTCATGGGTACCTCATTCGGACAAGAGCTTTCAAACGGGGCCACAAGTTTTCGATAGAATTGAGATCAAAACTATTTCCTGGCCAGGACAACAATGATATTTAGTCAAGAAGCAATGACATCAAATAAAAAAGTAGATTGGACACCTAGAAAGAGATTTGTGACGAGAAAGTGGTATTTCCTATGTTAAAATTGCAAGACAAATGGGTGGTCCAGTGACTGAAAGTTTTGTTTAAGATCTAGGAGACAAATTTATTAGAAAACAAAGTATGAAAAATCCAAAAAAGGTGCACCATGTCTATTGGTGACATAAGAACAAATATACTATGGCTCCACGATAAAAGAATGTCATCAACGGTCATTAAAGCTATCGAAATGATGCTGGTGTTTCTATTAGTTCAAAAACAATCAGAAGATGTTAGACTAAGAGATAGAATTACAAGAAAAGAGCCATCTCAATTTACAGCAGCATTAAAAACTACAGTGATCAAAGGAACACATTAATTGGACAAATGATTAGTGGTCACAAGTTAAATTGAGGGATGAAACTAAGATATCGTTATTCGGTAGTGATGGTCGAAAATATGTGAGACGTAGAATAGGAGAAATGCTACCTCCATATTGCATCCAGGCAACTGTGAAGTACCCACATAGTTTTACAATTTGGTCACGCATATCAGCAGATGCTATCGGTCGCCATCATATCATCGATGGGACACGGAATGTCAGAAAATGCATCGACATCATTCTAGAACCCTAACTTCTACCTTCCATCAGGGATCTATTCGCCACAACAACGCTTTATTTATTTTTAGTAAGAATCTGGTCCTTGCCACACAGTAAGGTAATCGAAAGACTTCTATCGTTCTAAGATAACGGAGTTGTTGTCTTGGCCAGGAAACAGTCTTCACCTCAATCCTATCAAAAACTCGTTGCACCGTTTGAAAGCTCTTGTCGGAATGAGGTACCCGTGAAATAAAAATGAACTAATTGAGGATATAATTGCTTCCTGACATCATTTAATAATGAAGAAAGAACATAAAACTATTTCCATCTCAATGAAACATCGATGTGAAAGGGTAATAAAAAATAAAGGCTATCCCACTAATCACTGATAACTCGCTGCTATCATCAGTATCCAAAGTATATCGATAGTTATTGCAGCATAATTTTTTTTTTCAGTTGCAAATATTTGAATTTTGTTTTCTGCATTGAATTCAATATTAAATTTCCTTTTAAAATGATATAAAAACTTTGCAATTTGTGCACTTTAATGTTTTATATAAGCATACAAACTTAAAAGACATAACGATTTTAAAATGTGTACAATTTTGGCCATCCTATGGCTCTATAAATATATTATTTTTTCAAAGCCCACTGGTATAATGCTTCGAACAAATGACTTGAAAACATAAAAGCATTACATACGTATATTTAAGGTTTTTTCGTAAAAAAGGGAGTGCACGTCATATGGCGAATATATCTAAAAATTAAAAAAAAATGTATCTGAAAAGTACTGGCGCGCGTTATACGCAGAATTTTACGGTAATAAATTCCCAAAGTAAGGTAAATAAAATATTGCTTAAGAAACCTTGAAATTTTAAATACTATGAGTGACAGATCCAAGTTTGTAAAAAAAACAATAGTTAAAGTGTGAGGTAAAATTTATCATTATAATATTTAAATACAATCTCTTAGAATTGGTAGAAAGAATTTATTGTTTTTTTAAATAGGGTTGTACTTTAGAAAATAAAAAGTTGCCCATGAGTTCATTTCATTTTTATTAGTTGAAAATATGCGTGCAGAAGCAGCCTAATTCGTTCGAATGTCAGAAGGATCAGCAGCCACTAGCAGCTTCGGTTAGAACTACATCTTTTTATCAATTTAAATTAAAAGTACCAAATCATCTGACTAACTTGAGTTGAGCTGCTACAATTAGTTACATAATTAATTACTAAGTTATGTAACTATTTTTTGTGAGGGGCAAACATTATCATAGCTATTTCATTATTTTAAGAATGGCCATGATAAAATTGCTTAGAATGTTCGACTGTTTTGAAAAAGAGATTTAGAATAAAGTTTTCGTTGTTCCTGAAAAAAGAATATATGTCTTTGAAACATTCATTAACCACTGTAGAAAACTCTAAATTTAATTAAAACTATTTCTATTCTTAGAAGAAGGAAGATAGTATTTGGGCGTTCATACAGTTATAATTGTTCTTGTTAAACTCGAAAAATTTGTCTGGATTTTTTAAGGCTTTAACTGTTACAATCAGCAGTTAATTTACATTAAGTCAGCTCATGTTTATCGGTAGTTGCCATCCCCCCCCCCCGTGCAAAGAAAAAAAAATTACAATTTTTATATTAATTTCCCTAATTCAAAGTAAATGGAATACTTTGCTTTTGTTATAACTTTCAATGCAAAGTACTCATTATCTTTTCTAAAAATAAAGAACTGGCGTTTTATATTTAAACAAAATATAAAATGCGCTTGAAATTAAGATTTTATACTAAGGTAAATACTTAACAGATATATTAGATATAGATTTTATCTCTCAATTTTTGCTTTCTAAAAATGTGAAAACTCTTAAGTTACTGGAAAAAAGCCAATGATGTTAATTCATTTAATATACTTTTCCTTTTTAGGGAAAAATATTTTTCGCCAAAAAATCATTTTCTTTATAGATTTCACTGTCAGTTATAAATAGTAATAGATTCAAAGTTTTCATAATTTCATCATTTTACTTTCCACAGTAAATTTCTTGTAACTGTAACTTTCACGAACAGAGTCCAACTTTCTTTTAAAATTATACAAAATAAAAAAAATTTAATTTATTAAAAAACAAATTTAAAAAAAAAATTTTTTTGCATGGTTTACAAATATTATAGTGAATACAATAGCACCGGAAAGTCATAATTTTTTTCCCCACATTTCCTTTGCTAGCTTATTTTTTTGAAAAATTCACATATTTTTGAATTATTTTGTTGTGAAGAATATTAACAAAAGTATGTTTATATACTTAAAAAAAACTATAAAAATTTCAAAAATTCAATATTGGAAACACTATGCAGCGAACAAAACATACTAAAATTCTTTATTATTATATTTACCTCACAAGTATAATATACAAGTTTTTTTACTTAAAAGTGATTTTCGATTTTAGCTTATTTAAATATTACTTTTTTTAAAGCCATTTTCTGTGAAATAGTCTTTTCAAATGAGAAAGGAGAAAATTGAAATATAATAAGCATTGCACGAGAAAAGCTGTTAATTTTATTTCCCACAATTACTTCGAAAATGGACAGAATATTAAATACTTTTATTATGAAATGCTAATATTGTTAAGAAACAGGGAATCTTTTCAAACTGAAAAATAATTTTAAAATATTGCATTTAAAGTTGATTTAATCTAAATATACGAGATTTTTAGAGATATAATATAAATCCCATTTTTAATATCTCAATTCCTTTTCTCATCATTTCGAAATTCCTTTAATATAAAAATTTGTGATGTTCATCAAACAAAATAAGCAGAACAACAGCGAATATCGGATGCATAATTTTTGTAAAAATATATTATGTCGTTGAAAATAACGCAATATTTATGTAACTTTTTTTTACATCTAATTAATTTATCTGAATATTTTAAGAAGGTTTATAACTTTAAAAGAATTCAGCGGTGTACCTAATGAAACACATTTTTATTCAAATATTTAAGTAACATTAATTTCTTTTGTTTTATCAAACCATAAGTACATAAGGTAAAATAAAGCTATTATTTACATATATCAAATTTAGTGATGTATCTTTTCCATTGCATTCCAAAAGAGCCCTACTAATTTCAACCTTCTTATATTAATTTATATAAACTAATATAATAAATAATAACACTTAATTATTAATTTTTGAAACTATAACCAAACATTTATAATATCAAACATTATTTTTTATAAAGAAAAGTTTTGTTCTTAGACAATTTTTTTTATTATAGTGTTAAATTAATTTCTAATTTAAAAAATTCATTGACTTAAACTGCTTTGTTGGAGATATAAAATTGATATTCAATTTAATTTTTCCACTTAAACGGAAACAATTATTAACAACATATTAAAATAAAAATGTTTTTAAATAAATTCACTTAATAAACTGTTATTCCTTTTGCATAAAAAGTAATAATAAATATCATTTGAAATAAGCATTCGAATACTTTATTCTAAAAAGAAATGGATAAAGAATTATTCAACACAAGATTAGAGCAATTGCTTAAGAGATAGATTTAAAAAATACAAGTTTGAATAATTTTCAAAAATAACGAATGAATATTGAAATCAAGAATTATTCCATAAAATGCAAAATCTCTTACTTATTCTAAATGTAAATGAAATCATGAGTAAGAAATGATCAGCTTCTAATTAAAAAAAACCACAAAAGCTAATAAATTATTGAAAAAAAATACACATGTTATTTTTTTTTTTTTTAAATATAGAGATTTTGTCTCAGAATAAGAAAATAATTGCATTTTAGAAAAAAATGGCAAAATACAATATATAGACAAATATAAATAAACCTTATCATTTAAAAATACCTTTAGCCCAAAAATAACTTACTTGTTTTAAAAAAAATGGAACATCGAATGAAGTATTCGCTCAAAGAGTTTAGTCTTTTATAAGTAAAAATTAAAAAAATTTCCAACTTTGTGATATTTTTCTTTTCAGTTGCACAGTCTAAAGATTTCCTATACTGATACAAAATTCAATTCTTACTGGAAGTATTACAGTCTGCTTAAATTTATTGTTCTTATAAAAAATTCATAAACATTTGAAACAGTTTTTGCAGACGATTTTTACGCAAAATATTTTTTTCTAAGTAAAATAAAACTGAATAGCTTTTACAATGTAATATGAAAAAAATATTCTTCTACATTTAATTTAAGATAAATAAAAATACTCTTTTTATTTATGAGTAAAAAGTAATTTATAGCTAATTATTATTGGTTGATTAAATATACATTTTTATATTTTGGACACACAAATTTATATTTTTTGTAAATGGCAACGTAGAGAATTTAGTTAAGTCATGCACGCGAGATAGTTTATCAAAAAAGTTTCTTAAAACATTTTATCAGACTTAAATTAAATTGATTGTCAATTACTGAAAAATTAATTTGGAATATTTCTCTGTAAAATTATTTCAGTTGATTGAAATTAAATGTTAAGAATAAAAACAAACAAATTTTTTCAGTATTCTTGGCAGTTAAATATTATTTCTAAAACTTGTATATTACGATAACTATTTTTGTGAGAAAATACTTCTTTTAATATCTGAATAATGATATATTTTTTGTATTAGAAATTTGTTCTATATCTTTCTAGTTTTATTACATCGCTTTTAATTCCATACTAGTAATTACGTATGCTATTAAATATTATCGTTATATATTAAT
This sequence comes from Trichonephila clavata, assembly GCA_019973975.1. Classification (NCBI taxonomy): domain Eukaryota; kingdom Metazoa; phylum Arthropoda; class Arachnida; order Araneae; family Nephilidae; genus Trichonephila; species Trichonephila clavata. Next base: position 654 of record BMAO01035396.1, on the reverse strand, counting down.
AGTATTATGTATTTTATTTGTAATAATTGCACATCTCTTAATATTTCTTCTTTTCCCATGGCCCATTTTATAGACAAATTACAGATGAAGGTTGACTAATCAAAATATATTGTTTAAACCTGCAATCTTGATTCCCAAGGCCAAGAGTTTGCTATTGTACTACTGTGGCTATTTTTTCTTACTCTCTTGACTGATTATAATTAGGTTTATAACTATATATATATATATATATATATATACATACAATAGTTCAGAAAAGTATCGGATATTTTTGAATTTCAATTAAATAGATTTTGATCCCCAGTAAAATAGTTAGCACTAGTACTTTTTTGAATAATTTTTAGAAATCTAATCCTAGTAAAACCATTTAAAAAAATGTTTTAAATGCAAAGAAAATTTATTTTTAAAAAAATCAAGAAGTAATTCAAATTTTTATCACAAAATGTGTGAGGTAAATTTGGCAAAACTTCTCTTTGCGGAAAGGTTAATGAAATTGCTCAAATAACCCACCAACTGCTGTCATGCTGCCATGACATCGACAGTAGAAAGTGTTTTGTATAACGGTGAAATATTTTTAGCATTTAACAAACTTAAGCGCATCGACATTAATTCTGGCGACATAGTTCTGTTGCGACTAAATGGGTGTCTCGAATG